>SNQN01000144.1:14414-31848 GCA_008642245.1 Bassia scoparia
TTGAATTGGGGATTAGGGTTAGTATTGGTTAAAGAACGGCGTTTCTTGATTCTAAATGCATCAAGTGAATGCACGAACTGCACCAGCCTTTTTGTTATGGTCCATGACTTTATGTTCTTTGGTGCTTCCTATTATAGATACATGCTAGCTTCTGCCAAGGAGCTATAAACGACTATGACTTATATACTGTATCAGGTTGTATGGATCTCAATGAGACGTGCTTGAGTAATGAATTGCACCCCCCAACCCCCACACCCCGCACAAAGTTCAGATGATGTTTATTGAGCTGGGTATGACTGTGATGTCCTAATAAATCCCTTTGTGTATAGAGGATTGAATCTCCTTCTTCTGACTTAATAGTCAATAAATCATTTCTGTTTGTGAAATTGCGAGTCTCTCCTTTGCCGTCCAATGTTTAATGTCTTACCTGGTATAAATTTTGTTATGTTCAATCCAGTAAGTATTTTATGTGATGACATGATTCTCTGTGATACGTTTCACTTTTGTCTTTATTGGAAATAAGATATATTGGTAATCATTGCTATTGTGTACTTGCTGTGTCAGTGTTTCATGCGTGAGATACTGATTCATTGATATGTTCTTGCTTGCCGCGATCTTGCTTTCAATTCCTTCCAAATAAAGTCTCTTTTTGATGGATTCTTATATTTAGAATTTGCACTTTATTTTGTAGACTTTTCTTCTCAGACCAGGATCTAAGCTCYTGAAAACCAATAGTTTACATGGAAATTTGGGTATGCCTCATTTAATTTCATACAAATTCATTATGCAAGTGTAATATATATGCTGTTCTGAAATCTTAATTTATCTCATTGCAGGTTGTTCAGCTACTGGAAGGGCACTAAGGTTTCTTTATGGACTTGCTTTTATCTATCCTTGTATCATTTTGTCTCAAATTAGATTTCTTCTTTGTGCTGTCAAATATTGTCATTTTAGCTATGACTGTTATTTCTGTTACACAATGTTTGTTTTGTGTGGATGCACAGGCAAGTTGGATCGTGTTTACAAATAGACCCTTCTAGTCAAATATGGAAAAGGCACTACTCATCAGACGGTGGTATGATTCCCTTTTAATGTTATCAYGTGATAATATCTGTGCTTCAAGTCAGACAGTCATACAATCAAGTTTGTTACTTTCGATACAGGTGATGTTGTGGAAGCCGTTGTACCTTTCATGGGAGAGTCAATTTCAGATGGCACTTTGGCTGCATTTTTAAAACGTACGTGTTTCTGTATTGTATTTGAGTTAAAAAAGTTCAATTGGTTTTGGAAGATCTAATTTACATATGCCTAACATTTTATCCCATGCAACTCATATACGTTTTCTGAGCAGACCCTGGGGACCGTGTTGAAGTTGATGAGCCAATTGCACAAATTGAAACAGATAAGGTACCTATATAAACATAAAACTCTACRTTGTTTCTGTATTTTTTCACTGCTTAAGGATAAATTTAATTAGACTGAGGGTATTTCAATCAGGTCACAATGGATGTTGGTAGCCCAGAAGCTGGAGTTGTTCATCAGGTAAGCYAATTCATCTCATCAGATATTCTATTCCTCTAGGGCAAGYGGATGGTGTAATTTGTGAATATTACAGCCTTTTATTGACTATCTTGTTTTATTATAACTCCAGCTCTTAGCCAAAGTAGGAGATACTGTAGAGCCTGGAGCTAAGATAGCACTCATCTCAAAATCTGGTGATCACGCACATGTAGCTCCATCAGAGCCACCACCCAGCAAGGTTGCTGCTGAAAAGAAGGAGAAGGCAGAAGAGCAAAAGGTAAAAACTAAAACTACTGCTGAAGAGAAGCCTACTCCTGAASCTTCTGCTCCCAAGGATAAGCCTAAAACTCCTCCTCCATCTTCAAAGCCCTCACCTTCAGAACCTCAGCTACCTCCCAAGGATAGAGAGAGAAGGGTAAGTTCCTTTTTAACTTTTAAGGATTTGATGGTTGATTACTGCTGTAGTAGTTCATTGTTGCCAGTATATGTGACAAATTTAATGATTTCAGGTTCCAATGACAAGATTGAGAAAGAGAGTTGCAACACGTCTGAAAGATTCTCAGAACACCTTTGCTTTGTTGACTACTTTCAATGAAGTTGATATGTAAGCATATTTCTGTTAAGTTTATCCATAACTCTGTTCCAATATAAACTGCTGTTTCTATTTCCAATCTTCTCTCCATCGATCTTTTCAAGTGGGGCTGTCTTGAATATATACATCTAAGCATTAAGTAGGGGTTTGTTCAGAAATCTGAATATAATCTATAACTTTTAATAGAAAAGCAAATATTTCTCCAGAATCCAGGCATAGCAGAACAATTTGTGTGATAAAGATTATTAGATGGGAAGTATGAAGTGACACGAAGCTCCAGTTTCATATCATCTTTACAGCGACATCATTTGTCTCCTTTGTTGCTGTAAATGTTCCATTCCTCACATGATTTTGGTGTGAACTCGACTCTTAATCCAAGAACTCAAGAAGCTTACAATTTATAGCAATGGGACCTCCATTCTCATCAGAATTTCATAGATGATTAACATAATCAGCACCCTAGAAGAGAGTTGGGTGTTATATACTTGTAGCATCCAATAAGTTGTATACAATCTAATCATTAAATTAGTTCCTCATTGACTGTTTTAGATGCTACTCACTACTCAGCAGGCAATGATGTTTCTCATAACTTAAGCTGTCATTTAGTTGTGACTATGTACCCGTCACTTTGTCTGTTACTTTTATGACTCTATTCCAAAACATTGGACACATTGGTAAGAATATTTATGGAACCAAATGATTTGCATACTTAACCATAGATGACTATCACTGTAGTACTAATCTTGTTTATGTAATACAACACCAAATCAATTTATTGAGGCAGGGTAGCAAAAGTATAGTATTYTTTACTTCGAGAGAGAAAGATATGTCATCTTATATCTTTTTGCCTGACGTGGATAATATATTTTTGTTAGGACAAATTTAATGAAGCTGCGCTCTGATTATAAAGATGCCTTTGTGGAGAAGCATGGAGTCAAGTTGGGATTTATGTCAGGATTTATCAAAGTGAGTTACTTTATTTGCTGTGCTTTTCCTGGGGGAATAAAACTTGGTTATGCTGGTTGGACCTGGGTTGCTGTAGCCGATTTCTTGTTTTAATCTTTTAGGGGGCGTGCGTGCACTTCAGAGCAACCAAATGTTAATGGCTGTATTGATGGTGATGACATTATATACCGGAGTACATGATATCGTATTCGCTGTGGCACTCCTAAGGTGTGGGTGAAATTTGATCTAATTGTGTTAGACATCTACTCTTACTGATTGATGTAGTTTGCTAAAAGGAGTTTTTCTTCATAAAATTAATTTAAAGTGTTTGAAGGATTGTGCTTGGCAGTGAGAGTAGGTGTAATACCATATGTTATAGTGGCTGCGTTATTTTACGCGTTTACGTAGCAGTGAATTTGAAATAAAAATAGAGTATTGATAGTATCCTGCTGGTGGTTGGAGAAAGCCAATATTGGTAATGAGAAAATTGATGAGATGAAGTCAAGTGATTTACTTCTTGCGTAGTACAGATCAGTAGATATCAAAAAATACATATGAATTTATCTTTTTTGTGTGCTGATTTAATTATTAATCAGACTCAGAGTTAACGATATTTGGAACATTTATGATTTATTGCATGGTGAAGATAATAATTAATGATTACTCCAGTTATATCTTTGAAGGGATTAAACTAAGCTTTGATATATAACAGTGGTAGAATCCTGATATTCTAATTTTATTTTGCGATATGACATCTTATTTAGTGATACTTGTTAACTTCTCCTTCTGACCTAAGCATGAAAAAGAAAGGTGTGTGCGATAGGACCAGTTTGCTCCAACTAGTGAACGCTTGGTCTCTATTTCCCATTGCGAATCTCATTTGGAGAAGTTGGTTTGCAATAGCTTGAAGTCAAATATTACCTCCACTTACTTACCCATCAATCTAAGTAAACAATAATAATCGGAATTTGGTATTTATGTATCCCTTCTCATCTCCTTTCCTCTCAATTTTTAGTATAAATAAGTATTTACGTTCCCTTCACCTCAAGAGTAAAGTTAATCTGCAGAAGTTATACATACAAGAGTCAATAGATTTTAACAATTCAATTCAAATATGTTTCGTTTAATAAGGTAGGATAATAGCAGCTCGTTGAATAGTCAACCTGGCATATCAAACGCGGCACATCTTTTTTTGTTGATGTATTATGAGTGGATCATTTGATGGTAATTATGAATTTTTTAGCAAATAAAATGCTTTTTGTTTCAATATTTCATAGATTATTTCTCACTGATTCGCTAACTTCATGCCCTCTGATTCTGTGCTCTGTTAATGCTTTCTAGGGATTGTCGTTCAGAGTTGTCCGCAATGCAGAAAAATGAACTTGGCTGAGAAGTAGAGAAAGAAGATACAGTCTTGCAAAAATGGGCCAGATGGAACAATATCAGAGAAATGGCCTTGGCGCTCCTCACAATACAGATGTGGTAGGTTATGGAAGCTTTTGAGTAGAATTTTTCTCCAATATTAATCCCTTCACGGTAAGAGAAATTACCATATATTTCGATTCTAACGTCCAATGATTACTAAAGGGTGCCACATTTTCTCATATAGGTAACTTTCTATAGTTCCTTTTCTAATCTTGCAGTCTGCAATATTGGGTATGCACTCAATTGTGAACCGTCCGATGGTGGTTGGTGGTCAGATAGTATCACGGCCCATGATGTACGTTGCTCTGACCTATGATCACAGACTGATTGATGGAAGAGAGGCAGTTCTCTTCTTGCGCCGCATCAAGGATGTGGTAGAAGACCCCAGGAGGTTACTTCTTGACATATGAGGTGCAGAAGTATGGTTTTGGTTTTCACATTTATAGTAAAAATAAATTACAATGTCTTGGAATTACATAATTTTGGGGGTCAATTTTCGCCCTCGCTTGATTCATAACTTGTGGGTTATGATTTTGACTCAAGTATGTGGGGTTGCAGAGCCTCATTTGGATGGGAAGTACAGTACTCTTGTAAGTTAAACCAGTTGGTAATTTTGGGAAATTTTGAGTTGGCAATTTGACTCTTTAGAACCATTGATTCACTTCCAAGCTTGCTGTATTCCTTCTAATAAGTTTGCCTCAATAAACGAGTTATCTTTTACCGAAACACAGTAGTCTCCATTTCTATGGATTCTGGCATAGTCGTGCAACTTTTTGTGTGTAAAGCAGAAGTATTAGTCGTCAGTCGTCATCTTGTTCATAGCTTCATCTTATATGCTGGATTCTTTGTGAGAGCCTTGAACTACCAGTATTTTCAACAATCAAAATTGCACTACTCAAAGCTCAAGCTATTTGAATATATCACCCCCATAAAATTTGATTATCATAGCGTGACTGCGTGAGCGCAGGGTAGCACTGTACCAGGGTATTATACGCACTGTTTACTTTCAAGCATTCAATTTGTTCGTCAAACTGTAAGTTTGCTCCGGTTCCCAAGAATCCCAAAACCTCACCGTCTTTGGATTCACCTCCGAACAACTTGTTCAAGCTCATTGTCGATAGGCTGGTTTTCCCTCAAAAGCAGCCGGTGAGGTGATTTGTAACTCTGATGTTGTGATGGCGGCAGCTCAATTCTGGTTGGGCTCTTAGACTCGATCTCCCGCGCCTTAAACAATGTCATAACCATACTCTAACGTCCTTGGACTATATGATAACTCATTAAAGATATGAATGTCTTCTACTCTTCTAAATACCTTGCCGAGTTCAATCTCAGGAAGCAAATAGTGGCACATTTCTTTATCTCAACAACATATGATTTCATTAACTCCTTGGTTATTTCTCTGAGTCAAGATCCAAATTTCTCCCACATAATTTTATGTCGTAAAGGCTGGGAAAAATTAAGCACTATACGAAGCACCCTCAACTCTGCAAGTACTTCTTTGCCATYCATTGCGCCGTGACATGCATCTCTCAGATGCACACCAGACCAGGAGGATCATTATCCTGGCCTCCTGGGAACTTAAATTAAGATGTTGTATGGAAGGGAATAATTCTTACAAGGAGCTTATTGGCCACAACGCGCCTGTATGTTGCGCGCATTAAAATTCCTGAAAACTCAAGGAAGAACTTTATGCTGCATTCGCAGCTGCTTCGACTTTAGCYGTAACATGAATTTAGCTGTCAAAACTCCTCTCCCACAGATTGAATTCTTACCAGATGCATCCTCATTATTTCAAACTACGACTAAAATTGTAGCAGTGAAACAAATTTTACAATCAGATCAGGAATTTCAGGAACATGAAAAAAGATTCCAGACGAGTTCTCATGAACATGTCATGGTAAATATAAGGAGAAAAGAGATATCAATTAAGTTGGCTTGTAGTATTTTGTGGGCACAAACGGCATTTTAGTGACGACTCCTCCATAGGGCTTTCCTCGAACCACGATGTTAACATTGGTTCCTGCTTTGTGGTTCCCAGACTTTACATAACCCATGGCTATGTTCTTCTTCAGGCAAGGACTAAATCCTCCACTAGTGATTTCACCGACGTTTTCTCCCTTTTCGTTCTGAATTTCACTGTGACCTCTTGCAGGRGGTCCTGAAGAGATAAACCCAACACGCCTCTTTGTAGGACCATCAGCTATTTGTTTGAGTATCACTTCTGCACCGAGAAACCCACCTTCTGCTCTCCTCCTCTTACCAACAGCCCATGTTAGTCCTGCCTCAATAGGTGTGATGTGCTGTTCAAGGTCGTTGCCATACAGACACAATCCAGCCTCAAGCCTTAGACTGTCTCGAGCACCAAGCCCTGTAAGTCTTACCTTACCTTCAGATTTCTCTAACATTTCTTTTGCAAGGTCTAAGGCGTTCTCATTGGGAATTGAAATCTCGAACCCATCCTCACCAGTATATCTGAAAATCAGTATGTTTTTTTAAAGTCAATAATCAGCCTGGAAAATATACTTGCATGATATTACTAACTAATTCATAAGTAAACTGCATTTGTCTGGCTTGAGCAACGAAACAAATACAGTGTCGAAAACAAAATTTACAWAAGTTCAGTAGGCATGCAAGGCCTGAGATGGAAGAGGGAGGACCATACCCTGTCCTAGTGAGGTAGCAAGGTACTCCACTGATATCAGTCATACAGAATTCTCCGAAGTAAAACTTGCTTAGATCGTACTTGGTCATTTTTTGAAGAACAGAGGCAGCAAGGGGTCCCTAATAAAACGCATTCACAAAACGTTCAATATTAGCTTTACATTGAAAACAACACTGTAAAGTTAAGAGTCCTAAACAACAAACATAGGTGCTGAGATACWTTWTTMTATGTGAAAACTTCTCATGAAAGGCATAATATAATCAAATTGTTGTTTGAACATCAAATTAACAGATACTAGCCAACAGGGGAGCAGTTCTATATGTTTTCAAATGAGTACCAAATATGGAAGTCGAACCCAAGGCTTCGCATCCCAAGATGAAGAGGGTTCTAAACCAGTTAAAGCAAGTCAGGTAAACTTATCCCATACTCTCCTTCCCTAGCATAACCGATCATATAAAACTAAGAGCTACTAATGCAAAATAAATTGTTCTATTACGACACATTGATTTGTGCTCATGGAAAGGAAAGGCAGCGGAGATAAACATTTTATTATCAGTTTCAACATTGTTATGTTGGATATATACCATAAAGACATAATAGTGGATATAGGTGAACAAAAAATATTAGCATTGTGAAGGACAATAGTTAAAGTTAGAAAGAAGAGATAATAGATTAGGTTAAAGAACCTGCAAGGCAAGGAGAGTTCTCTCATCATGGATATGCCARGAGACATCACCACCTTTAGACTTGAATGCCTTCATATGCTCTTCAATGTGTGCCAAATCCTTATCTCTACAACCGGCATTCACAACCAAATATATATGATCATCCGTAACCTTGGTGATCACACTATCATCAATCACCCCACCCTTCTCATTAGTGAAAACCGATAGAGTCCCAGTGCCAGGGGCAAGACCAGCAAGATCACCAACAACAAGTTTCTCGAGGAAAGGAATGCAATCCTTCCCTTTAAGGCTCAGCCCACACATATGAGCAACGTCAAAGAGGCTTCCGTTCTCTCTACAGTTGACAGTAGAATCCATGATTGAGTCCTTGTATTGAATTGGCATGCTCCAACCAGCAAAAGGCACCATTTTCCCACCATTTGCAACATGGAAGTCATGAAGAACTGTCTTCTTGAGTTCTCCCTCACTGGAAAAACATCGTCTAGCWACAGCTTTGCTCTCAGCCTGAGCGAGACGCCTGGTAACTGATTGCCCAAGCTGCCATAGCCCTCCTCTCATCTCCTTATATCAAAATTTCTGAGAACAATACAAAAAAGGATATCAGAGGAGAGCATTCATTCAGTGATGACAAGTGCTCAGACACAACACTAGTGAATCAGATTGGATAGCATACGACATTGTGACGTTTTCTTCCTATGCTTCCCAACCATCAAAGACTCTCAAAGGCTTAAGCCATTTAAATATACAGAGTGTAAGACAACCCAAGACACCTAATTTCGATTCCCTAACTACATCATTGTTTATTTGTTTTATGATAAATCATCAAAAGAAATTATAAAAGCATTCCAAGTAACTAGTCTGATGCAAACTCTTACAAGATTTATTCACATGAATCGAAAAAATAAATAAAAATACAATCTTCAATTTTAATRCCCTCAATACAATGCAGCAACAATTACACCATTGCTATAAAATACTGCATAAGAATCACACTTCAAGTAAAACGATACATATATTCAGAAATGACACAATTTTTCATGTTCATACTTCTTCAAAGTAATACAGTAAAAGAAAAKGAGTTGAGCAAACTGATCATCCTAAACTACAATCTGATGATCCCACCTCATTCCGACATCCCAAATGATTCAAATCAATGAGAAAATATAAACAACGAACAATTTCACATTGCTAAATGGGTATCAATACTCTAATCTCAAAATCTCAGATCATATCAATACAACAATAAGGGTTTTAAAAACTTTATTCACACATCAAMTCAGAACTAACCAAGAAAAAGGCACATCAATGGCAATGCAGAAGACATTGTTATAGAATGAAAAGCAAAACAATCAACACCCATTAAGCATATAAACTAATCCGGATCTCAATTTCATTAACAAAGAAGAAAATTGACATTAGATCATCAAGTGTTCGATAAAATGCACCAGAGAAAAGTTTACCTTCAGAAAAAAATGAAAAAAATCAAGTGCTCAGGTTTGAGAGAATCTTAAAAATGAAATGGGCATTACCAAGTTTATTTTGATATGATGAAAAAAAAATCAAAAATGTAGTCTTTACTCTTTATATATGTCAATACAAAATACAAGATATGATGCAAACATTACACATGTATGATATTGATTTCTATTAGTGAGACCCAACTATTGAAACGATCTTGCTAACGGACGCCCCCGGGGCGCTGGTTAAGTACTAATATATTTCCTAAAATCATTTAAATATTAGATTGCACGCCAAAATCACTCGTCAATCAATATAATATATATTTAAATTCACTATTTTTTTTTCCTTTTTAGTTATCTTATCTAACGCGCCGGGGCGTTCTTTAGCTTTTGCTTTATTGAAAAGAGATATTAATAAATTGAAATGGAAAATTACCAAGGGAAAATGATGGGGTTGGTGGTATGGGAGGGAGGTGGGTGGATGAGGGTTCCTTAAGATTCAAATCAAGGCAAGAAGCTTTGAGGTGAGATGAGATAGCAACTCTGCTCTTCACTCTTTTTTTTTTTTTTTTTTTTTTTGTGATTATTGGTGATGTATTGATTATGGTAGGCTCACTTAGTCAATAAAATCATGTAACTTTTGATAAAGAAAGTAGTGATGTGGGCATGTTATGCTTTATTAGGACCACATGAACAATTACAAACAAACTATAGACTAAAAGGAAAAAGAGTAGGGTTGATCACTAGAGTAGAGAGTAGAGAATCTTGTTGTTAGTTTGTTTGTTTTAAATTATAAGGATCCCAATTTCTTTGTGTTGCTAAGTTGTTGTAGGGAGTGATTAGTTGGATTGTTAAGTAATGTCAAATTATGTGGTGATGTGGAGGTTATGATGTAAGCGTATTGAGTTAAACTAATTGTCGAATTAAGCTGGTTAAGATGATGTACTTTTAATTTTTGTTGAATATTTTTTTAGCTGCTTTAAGGATTAGTATTTTAATGCATCCAATGAAGTAAGTGGTAATTTTATAGCAGTCTTTCGCATATGTGGATTAATGTATTTTTTTTGTATTGATAGAAAGTCATAAGAAGGTAAATTACAATGAGAAGGGGGTACGAGGATTACCATAGACTCAACTCAACTTTCTAACGATAAATTAAAGTTGTTCAAGTCAATAAGTATGACTTTGGGCACTTACTCGGATAGCCGACCCATCATTCAGAATGTTGAGCCAATGACATTGGGCTATAAACCAACCTCTGGCCGAAAGCTACCGTTATGGGGTGGATCATAGAACAAGAAATCACAAATTCTAGGCCAATTTAATTGAAGAGAAGAAAAATTCAAATGAAAATAGAATGAGATAATCCAGTGAACGCAATGAAAGAAGTTTCAACGGTGATTTTAGCAGAAGAGATTTAATTATGAAACGAGCAATAGTTAAATATTTTAACAAATTGAAGAATATGATGTACACTTTATGGTCATGATATGGTGCATGCAACGCTGCTACGTTCTGCTGCACAGGTTATGTTACATTTTTTTTTTTTTAACAAATCAATAGTTAGATTTTGTACATAGTACAAAACTCGAATTCATTTTACATATCTTTGGTTTACGCTGTCACCTATGTTAGTGTGATTATATCAATCCTTGAATTCATTTTAAGCATAATCTTCTTGGATGTTGCAAAAGAATGTGGATTATTGTCTATCCTAGATTCTTTTAGCATATCCTGTTGGGTTCATTCTTCACATCCTTAAGTGTGATATTTGTCATATATCTGATTATTTAAGCATATCCCTTTGTGATTTGCGAAAAAAAAAAAAAAAAAAAAATGAAGCAAGCTGTCACGTTGAGACACCACAAAAAGACCAAAATAGTCCCTCTGCTTCAGCATATTATCTATGCATCAGATTTGCTGCTTAGAAGATTTCTAATTTTTGTTAAATAAATTTTGATTAGTTGACATTACAATGGTTAAATCGTTTCTAAAATACGTGAAATTCAATTGTCGGACTATGGACAAATGAAATTGAGAAAGGCATGAATCACTCAGTCATGATCTCTGATCAGAGCAAAATATGGCACAAACTGACTCTTTTCACACACCATAAAATGCAAAAAAAGAAAAAAAAGAAAGAAAAAAAGATCACTTTCATTTCTTCTCTCAATCGATTTATCTATCATTTGAATCTTTGGAACCGTAACATCATTTAGTGGTTTGCATCAAACAATTTTGTTGTTTTCTCTCACCATTCTCTAATACTTGTCAATGATTTCTGTTATTCTTTCAAGGGATTGCATCAGTGATTTTGAGAGGCCAATCGAATAACCTTAAAACAGGTGATCTTCTTCATTTTCTTTTAATACCAATTGATTTTTTGTTGTATTTCAATTACCCAATTCGAATTAGGCTGTTTTGTTTAAATAAGTGATTAATTGACAATTGAATCAGTCGTTGTCTAAAAGTTGTGTCTTTTTAATGTTACAATTGTTTGTTTGGTCGTGGCTCAACTCAATACTGATTGTATGATGTGTAGTATTGCTGATTGCTTGAAATTTGAGATGAAAATGTTTTCTGGTATGCTTATTGATAAATCTCACTAAATGAACTTATTAATAATAGGAAAGCTATGATTTTCATATTGGAAATTGCTATCTTAGATCAAGTTATATTGGTCCGAGTTATAGTTCGATGATTTCTTTTAGTGGGTTAAATAATATAATACAAAAGCTCAATAGATTAGAAATAATCTATGGAAAATTATATAAGAGTGTGGAATTTGTATAACAATTATCTATGAATTATTTTGGTTGATGAGAAGATTGTGGAATGTTGATTAGATTTGATCAAGGGATGCTTGAATTGGGCTAGTGCATTTAGGACTTTAAGGTGATGGAGGTATGGTAGAGGGATGTGTTAGTAACTGTAGCGCCCGTCGAAAGGTGAAGGTGGCTGGATAAATAGCTACTATCTATCTCTAGGAAACAGCCAGAATGATAAGTTAGACAGTAACTAAAACATTGGTCTGAAATATGTAGCCGACTAAGAACGAGAATCGAACATTGCCTTATGAGGGAGACTTTTCTTTATTAGAGAAAAGTTAGCATAAAAGGTATTAGTATATGAAAAACTTACTAGGATGGGAGTACATAACAAATATGTCACATTCGTAGCAATAGAGGAGTGAAGAGTTGGATAACTAAGTTGTATGAWGAATGTAACRTTGCCCTATTGCAGCATTGTACCGTGTTTTCTCCTAATTATTCAAATCATGAACTGATATCACACTAATTTAATGTCTGAACTCAGAAAGATACAAAGATACAGGCTTGTTGTTTTCATATTATTTGTTAAGGATTAGAGAGAAGTTGAGAGACAGTATCCTCTTCTAGGTATTGTTGTATTACATTTTGTATCATTGATCTACCAACCACCAATGCTCCTATTCAAAGTGGTTARTTTATGGACTTGCTTGAGAACTCTGGAACTTGTTTTATTCATCCAGTTTATCCAGTTCCTCTCTTTCTCATTCTTGTTTTGGCCTTGGACTGCTGATTGTAATTTGAAGGCGCATATATCATGGTGCAACCATGCTGACTGTGCATGCTGAGGGAGCTAGTGGCAAGTGTTGGAGTTACTTGGATAATCATTCATTTCAGGAGTTTAGTGTTCCCAAGACAACCAATGTCACTCCATTATTCAGCGCTGTAAGCTGTCCTAATCATCCAACTATTTCCAGTACTGAAGGACAGCGCAAGTGCTTTTTTCCCAGGCAAGGCCATGGACGATCAAAAGGCCATGCTCCTTTTCAAGACACTATTAGCAATAGGTTGATGGTATGCTCAAGGCCATAATTTGATTCAGGAATTGTTCTTCTAATGGTTTGCTTTTGAATGTTTGATTGTTGACATGTGTGTGTGTACACTTCTTGCAGTGCCGGTCTCTAGATCCAACTTCATCAGACGACGATTATCGTTCATCAACACATATTGCTGTCAGCGTATTCAGACGGTACAGAAATGTGATTGATCGTGGTGGAACTGATAATCTAAAGGTAAGAAAAGTACGAAGTAGCTTTCTAACTTCTTCCYCCTCTTTCATGTTGTTCATGTCACATTCACATTATATGCTCTGAGGGTTTGACGTTCTCTTTGAATTGTTATTTTGGTTTGATGATGTAGGAGTTCATTGCAGCTGGGGTAAATGCATATGCATTAGGCTGCACCGATGAAGGTTTGAGGAAAGAGCTAGCTAATATGAAGGAATCCGGAGTTGAAATAGAATCTATGGAAAATTATGGTGGAAGCACCAGCCTGAAGTCCAAAATACTATCCGAGGAAGTGAGTTGTGCGTACCTTGACACCTACTTGAGCTGCWAATCTTTATTTAAAGTCATTATTCATCGATGAATTAGATTTCTACCTGTGTAACTTATTGGTTTATTATTTTGGGGGGACTGGTGTTCTTGGCTTGGGTTTGAACTTGTTGGCGGTAACCCGTAGGGCTAAATAATTAAGACTTATATTATATATTTCTAAGCTTCATTAAATTATAAGTCATRGTTCTCAGCTCATATAGTATTTGTTCTTCCTCTTCCTCTGCTTTGCCTGTTCACATTGAGATGTTCAAGACAGCCAGCTGAGTATTTGTGAAATTCTCACCCAACTTTTTATTAGAAATAAAATCACTGACCATTGATTCAAGATTAAACTTCATACTATATTGAGCTGGCTTGCTGATATAGGTCCTATGTTGTGTCTGATAACCTTTTGTTCAGTATTAAGATCTGCATTGTCTTTAGTCGTTTAGTTTTAATCTTCCGGGTCCCTTGTTGCAAATGCAGGTTTGATGAGTGTTATTCTTTGTTTGAGCATTATGACGTCGGTACCAGTCTTGTGTCACACACATACCTACTGTAGTCAAGATGGTCGCTTCGCCTCCAGTTTTCGAAGACGTGATTACACAGTGGAGAAGGCTTTTGCGCTATCAATTGCAAACGCCTATTATATGAGAGTATGGCTGGTATTTGTGATTCTTTTAATCCCTCTTTCAAAGTCAAGTACTGATTCATCTTTTTTGCGTGCATTCAATTTTAAGCCACAAGCTGAATAGTTTTGTCTACTCTACTCCACAAACTCAATCTTTGTTGGTCTTATATTCTTATTGCGTTGAGATTTCATAATGTAATGTCCCCACTTAGATATTAACATCTTAAATGAGCTATGCGGAGAAACCTTGCCTACCTGCATGCCATGTTAGTTTACCTTCCCCCCCCTTTTCGCTGTTAAATTGAGGGTAATAATTTGTTGATTTGAGTGGGTACCATATTAGTAATCACAGTAAGCTTTTAGTCGTGCTGCCAGTTTAGTGCTTTACCTTTGATTTCATGTGAACTTATGGCTCACACACCCCAAGCTTCATAAGTACTCACTAAAGCTAAACCATCTAAGAAATGCGCGTGTAGCCCTTTGATTCCATCTGCAAGAAGGGGATTCTTTCACTGTACACAACATACAGATCTCCAGAAATGGATTGAAGAAATAAGGAAGACTTGAAAGAAATGTAGTTAAAAATATTCTCCAACTCCAACACCTCCAGTTCGGAATTATAAAGTTAATTAAGAGAATCCGCCCAGATCTCACTGAAGAACCTAGCAAACGTTGGGTGTCCATTATGTCTAACCACATTTCTAGATACTGCCCTAATTCTTGTTAGAGCCAGTACTAAGTTTCTGTCGAAGCGAACAAGTGTCATTATTTCTCATGTTGTTATGAATTCCAGTATCAGTGTTCCCTTTTCCACCTATGAATGATATTTTCAATTGTTGAGTTTGTATGATTTCATTTTTAAAGACTATAAGGCTCCCTGGTTAAACCCTTCAATTGGAGCAGTGATGCCAAGTTTGGCAGGTCAAGCTGCAGTGAAACCGTCTGTTGTTGCAAGTCAGAATGCGATTAGTATTCAGTACCTTGAGGTGTGTCTTCTAAAAACTTTTCCATTCCCTTCCAAAGTTTGCTGCATACTAATCAAGCCTTGGAGGTTCACAATATACATTTGTTTGTTCCATGCTTCTTCATTCGCATGCAAGCTGTTAGGATACATTTGTTAAGTGACTTGCATTATCGTGTTTGGTGACTGGACTATTTTAATGATGAAGAGCGACAAATATAATTAACCATTATAATAATTGAACCAACGAACCCTGTCTGGTCAATGCTTCCCCATGTAGCTGGTTAGGCTCTTTGTAAGCGGGATAGAAGCTTAGGGCAAGGAAAATCTCCACCTCCATAGTGCCGGGCCTTTAATGGGGTTTGATCTCATAGAGTTCATGACTTGGGGTTTGATTCGTACTTAATGTTATAATATGCTATATTATACAAGAAACTTTGACCTTTGAACATCGGCATGTATCAGAAACACTTTCATCTTCTAAGTCAGCCAGTGAAAATGCAGTCTGATTTCTGTTTTATGCAGGTTGTTAGTCCACAGTGGCCTCGAGCATAGTTCTGTTTTACTTGAAGGATGAAGCACTTGTTTAGTTCATGGCAGCGAAAATGCTGATGTAAATCTATCATGTTCATAGTAGTGACTGCCTTTGTGAGACGTTGTAAAACAGTGTATAGTTGGAACGATACTCAATATCTTTTCTTAAATCCCTTTCTCCATCAGAATTGGTTTCGTAACTATCAGCTTTTGATTGAGATCTTGCTGTCTACATATCTTCTGTGAGTATATAAATTTGATCGGTCTTGGTGCAGAAGGGCTGAGCCAGTGTTGCACAATTAGTGAGTGTGGTGGTTTGACTTTGGTAAACGCCACTGCACGGTGCGCACACTGGGCAAGCCAGGTAGGAAGGTTTTTTTTTTTTTTTTTTTTTTTTTCAGAAATTACTTCTATGACAAATTTTTTTCTGATGAAAATCATGAATCTTAAAAATTATAAAAATAAAAGAGCTAGCGACTCCAGTTTGTGATTAAGGCTTTGATTGATTGAAAGAACAAACGACAATAAAAGGAGAATTGTCAAAGGGGACTAACACAGGCAACAATCTACTACGAGTAGTTGACAAATACAGAGTACTAAGTAATGTTGGTGAGATTTAAACTTTAGACTTACTAAGACTAAAATCAACTACTCGTACTAAGCTAGTTGACATTCAACTATACGTCTCTATTATAGCCTTGGCTTTTGACTAATATAGACATTTGTTTCAAATGTGGTTGAATGCCAACTACTTTGAAATTTGTCCGTCCCTACTCTTTCAATTTGTAATAATTTTTAATACCATTATGTATCAATAAGTAATTTTCATGTTCAACTTTTACCTAGTTGATTGAATCCATGGTAAAAATTTCAACAATTTTTTCGAATACTTCATTTTCGTGATCCATAATCCACGTTTTTCGGTCAAAAAATAACGTATTAGTGACCCGGCTTGATTTTTCCTAGAATTTTTTTTTCACACCAGGGTGATGAGGGATAACTATTCTAAGAATTTCGGCTTCATATACCGAGTGTCGTGTCTTCCATGGGTGTTTCGACATTTTGTCACTTTTTGGCCCAAATTTGACTTGCGGCTTTTGAAACTCCCATCAAATCTTCTCGTTTTGGCCCCATATTTTGCCCGACATCGTTATATGGTTGTGGGAACCCATGATCAAAATTTCGGCAATTTTTCCGAAAACCTCATTTTCGTGATGTATAATCCATGTTTTTCGGTCATAAAAGAAAGCTTGGTGACCCGTTGTTTTGTCCAGAATTTCTTCCACACATTAAAGGTGATGAGGGATGACCGTTCCAACTTCCAAGAGTAGGTTCCAAATACTGTGTGTCGTGCTTCCCACGGGCGTTTCAACGCTTTGACACTTTTTCCTGAAATTTGGCTTGTAGTCTCCGAAACCCTATCAAATCTCCTCGTTTTGGCCTCGAATTTTTCCTGGAATTGTTATATGGTTATGGGAATCCATGGTAAAAATTTCGGCAAATTTTCCAAAAATTTTCCGAGAACATCATTTTCGTGATGTTATAATCCATGTTTTTCTGCAAAAAAAGACGCCTTGGTGACCCGACCTTGTTTTGCCCACAATTTATTCTACACCTTGAGGGTGATGAGGGATGACTATTCCAAGAGTTTCGC
>SNQN01000144.1:31873-45410 GCA_008642245.1 Bassia scoparia
GACTTATTGCCAAGGAGTTTCGGCCCCCCAAAGGATCGCACCCATGTCGTGCCTATCCACGGCCGTAGGATAAGTTTATGTTGCTTTTTTCTGAAATTTGGCAATCGACCGTCCGGAAAACCTCGATAAATCTTCTCGTTTGTAGCCCCAGAATTTTGGCCTACGCTTGTCTATGCATTGTTTGGCCCCGCTTGGGTCTTTTTGCCGCTCAAATTTGTTCCGCACCTTGAGGTATATGCATGACTTACTTCCTAAAATAGTTTCGGCTCCATAGTACTGTTAGTGTGCGTAAAACTCCGCAGCTGGCGTTTCGACCCCGCTCCTTTCATCGCTTATATCCGCGAAATTGGGCTTTAGCGACTCCGAACCTCATCAAATCTCCTCGTTTGGCCAATTTTGCCATGACATGATTATGGTTGCGGGAACATAAGGTAAACTTTCGACAATTTTCCAAAAATTTTCCGCGAGACCTCATTTTGTTATGCATAATATACGTTTTTCGAGCCAAAAAACGACGTCTCTGACCGAGCTTGCGTTTTGTCTAGATTTCACCCACACCTTGGAATGATTGAATGGAGACTTTCGAAAGAGATTCGGCCCCAAAGAATAACCAAGGTGGTTAACATCCACAGGCGTTTCGACCTTATATAGATTTTTCTCTAGAAGAATTGAGTGTTTGCGGGCATACGAAAAGCCAGATCGAATCTCTTGCCTTTGGCCCAAAATTTTGCTTGGGAAGTTTATAGCTGTGGGAATCCACCAGTAATATTCGGCATTTTATTTCCAAAATTCCATTTTCATTCGATGTAACATCACTAAAATGAGGTTTCCGATACAAATATTTCCGGAAACAATTGCGAAATTTTTACCATAAGTTAATAGTATAATCATCGATGAACCTAAGGCACGGATTTGGGGCCAAATATGAGTCCCATACAAGGGATTTTTGAGGCTCCTGTGAACGACAACCGGACCGAAACGTCGAACTCCAGTGAGCGTACGGAGCACTTATGCTCTGTATTTGGGCCCGAAACTTTGGTTGTACCATCTTCGTCTACGCGGGAGATGTGCAGAATATTCAGTGGAAAACCCGAGACGGGTGTCATCGTTTTGGCTGAAAACATGCAATTCTATATATCACTTGAAATGAGGTTATCTGGATATTTTTTAAAAAGACTTATCCGAATATTTTACCATAGGTTCATACTGATAATACTGACTGAATCCCAAGGGAGGATTTGGGCCCACATGAGTCCATCACGAGGACTTATTAGTCGTTGCCGTGTGAAACGAACCAACGAAAATGTCAAAAGCCCATTATACGAGGCTCTACTTTGTTTATTTGAGGCTGAAACTTTCGTCAGTACCCACTTCCCTGCGTCCCAGGGAAGGTGTGGCAGTAATTCTGGGCAAAAACCAGCTAGGCGCTGGGTGAAGACATCGTTTTCTGGTCGAAAAAGTATCCACTGAGGATGTTTGGTGTTTCAGAAAACTTTCTGCAAAACATTGCCCGAACAATTATCTTTACCATAGTTTCATTTGGAATAATATTGATGAACCCCAAGAGGATTTGTTTTTTTTGCTTAAACGATTCCATACGGTGGTGAATTCTGATTCCGCAGAACGACAATACCGACGAACGTCAAAACCAACTTGTAGGAGCACTATTACGTATTTGGCACAAGTTTTGAGGAACGCCGGTCCTTCGTCACCGTAAAGGTCGGGCAGTGTGAAATTTTGGGCAAACTCGCAGCGGCGTATCGAATATCGTTTTTTTAAATCCACCGTTTTTTCGGCTGGATAACAAAAAACCTCTCGACTCACCCTGCGTCGGATTCTGGGCTGAAATTTCATATACACATTCAAAAAAGTCGATGAGACGCATGAACTATTCCAAAAGAGTTTCGGGCTCCAAATACCAAGTGTATCGCCCTGCTGCAATTTCCGGCGTCGTTTTTTTTCCTATGTCGTTCGTCAGGGCTCGGAAAAACCCCATGTACAAACCTTTTTCTGTGTTACCCTCTTATGTAGTCCTTGTGTACATCATATTAATATGAACAATGGTAAAATTTGCCAATTTTTTCTGAAAACTTTCCTCGGAGACCTCGTTTCTGCGTGACATGCTATCAATCCACGTTCCGACCAAAACGACTATCTCGGCGACCTCGACGTACGAATTTATTCCGGGGAATTCTGTAGTCACGCCTTCTACGGTCATGAGAAACGGACATTATCCATGGTCTTTGTACCCAAGTACTAAGCATACTTGGCTTGCCTACAAGAAGTGGTTTCGAAGTTTTCTCGTTTTTATTTAACGGATTTCAAATAAACTCTACGTGATGGCTCGTTTGGCCCCCAAATCTGTTTTTGGACCATCATATTATCATAGGATCCATGGTAATACATTTTCGGCTTTTTCCTAAAAAAAATTGTCTTCGCCTCTCATATACTATAATGATGCGTTTTTCCGGCAAAAAATAATATGACTTCGGCGACTCTTACTTATTTGGTCCTCAAATCCTTAATTGGACCCATAATTATATCAATATGAAACCATGGTAAACATTTTGGAGAAATTTCTGAAATTATCGGGGACTCATTTCATGATGTAAATCCTTACGTTTCCGACAAAAAGACAATTTCGTGCGATTCGCAGCTCGAATTTGTCTGGAATTCTTATGTCACGCTCTCCCTGGTCATGAGAAATGATCATTCCAAGGGAAGGAGGCTGGTGGTTGTAGGGCGCCAGAGTGACGGTGAACAGTACGTGCGTGCCGGAGGCGAGGTGTGTTCGAGTTTCTCGGTTTTGGGTTTACGGGAGCGCAAAAGTCTCCGTTGGCGCGCCGGAAGAGTTTCTGTGGCGCGTGATCATATATAGTAAGGAACCAGTGGTAAATATTTTGACAATTTTTCCAAAAATTGTCCGGCAAGACCTCTCATTTCACGTGATGTATAATCCACGTTTTGTCGGCCAAAAGATGACATCTCCGGCGCCGCACTGAATTTGTGCCGAAATTTCTGTACGCCTTCAACGGTATGGAGACGACTTTTCCAAAGTTTTGTACCTAAATACTAAGCAACTGCCTTCTACGATGGTTGTCGACATATTTCTCGTTTTCTTTAACTAATCAAAAGTCCCCTGTTGGATCGCTTTTGGCCCTGCCAATCTTCCTTTGAGGCCCATGATTATCATATTGAACCAATGGTAAAATTCCAGCAATTTTTTACGAAAATTGTTAGGGGACGTCAAAACATTCTCAGTGATGTTAAATTCCACGTTTTCGGACTCAGACACAGAAACGACCTCTCGGTCGGACCCCGAAACCCATCGTTTTGTCCAGAATTTCTGCTCCGCCTTCACGGTCCTTATGAAACATTAGACTATATTCCAACAGCCATGAGAATGAGCTATTATATCCAAAACCTGAAATAGAGGGCTGCTAGACAAGTTTTCGAAAGATATTGCCCAAAATGTTACATGGGTTCAGCTATAAATATGATGGTCCAAGGAAATTTAGGCATCTCGCGCGGCCAAAGAGTCCAATACGGGGGACTTTAGCCCGCATTAATGAAAAACGAGTAAAACGTCGGAAACACTCGATAGCGGAGCTGTACGCTTGGTAGTTTGTTGGGTACAAACTTATCGGAAATACAGTCAATTCTCTCGACCCGCGAAGGGCGTGATAGAATTTCTGACAAATTCGAGCCGGGCTGTCGTCGACGATATAGGCTTTTTTTGGCCGGAAAAGGTTAAATACATCACTGAATGAGCCCTCCGTACAATTTTTTCGACAAACAACTTACGTGAACTGTTTTTCCAATGGGTTCATCATGAGTAATATGATGAGTCCAAAAGAAAAATTTGTGGGGGCCCAAATCGTATTCCATAGGGGGATTTTTTGGCTCCGTTTTAAGAAAAACGAGAATTACATCGTAACACTCGTAAAATGCGGTAATGTCATCGGTATTTATTTCGAACAAATCTACTGGGGAGAATTGTCGTTCTGCCTCTTATCTCCATGTCACTAGGCGTGATAGGAAGCTCTCCAGAGCAAATTACGGAGCGGGATCGCCAGAACATTATAGTTTTTTTTGATCGGAAAACGTGGATTATATATCACTAAATATGGCCTTCCCGGACAATTTTCGGGAAAATAGGTCCCGACACATGTTATGCCGATGGCGTATCATTATCGTACTAATGATGATATGCGGTCCAAAGGCAATGTATTTCGGAGTGTCCAAGGAGGCATTCCCATGACTCGGGACTTTTAGTCCGTATTTGGGTACAAAACTGTTGGAATAGTCATATCTCATGACCGCGAAGGCGTGATAGAATTTCTGGACAAATTCGAGCCGGGTCGTCGAGATATAGTTTTTTGGCCGGAAAACATGGATTATACATCACTGAAATGAGGCCTCCGTACAATTTTCGAAAAAATTACTGAACTGTTTTCCATGGGTTCATATGATAATATGATGAGTCCAAAGAAAATTTGGGGGCCAAATGAGTCCATACGGGGGATTTTTGAGTCCGTTAAAGAAAAAACGAGAATACATCGTAACACTCGTAAGAGGCGGTATGCTTGGTATTTAGGTACAAATCTACTGGAATTGTCGTTTCTCATTTCCCTGAAGGCGTGATAGAAGTTCCAGACAAATTCGAGCCGGGTCGCAGAAATATAGTTTTTTTGATCGGAAAACGTGGATTATATATCACTGAAATATGGCCTCCGGACAATTTTCGGAAAAATAGCCGAAATGTTTGCCATGGGTTCATATGATAATATGATGGGTCCAAGGAAGATTTCGGGGCCAAAGGAGTCCATACGGGGGACTTTTGAGTCCGCTAAAGAAAAAACGAGAAAACGTCGAAACACTCGTAGGAGGCAGTGCGCTTGGTATTTGGGTACACACTGCTGGAATAGTCGTTTCTCTTGACCGTGAAGGCGTGACAMAWGTTCCGGACAAATTCGAGCCGGGTCGTCGAGATGTCGTTTTTTGGTCGGAAAACGTGGATTATACATCACTAAAACGTGGATTTTCGGAAAAATTGCCAAAATGTTTACCAGGGGTTCATATGATAATATGATGGGTTCATATCAATTTTTTCGAAAATTGTCCGGAGACCTCATTTCAGTTATGTATAATCCACGTTTTCCGGACAAAAAACGACATCTCGACGACTCGGCTCGAATTTGTCCTGAATTTCTGTCACGCCTTCACGGCCATGAGAAACGACTATTCCAACAGTTTTGTACCCAAATACTAAGCGTACAGACTCCTACGAGAGTTTCGACGTTTTTTCACTTTTTCTTTCACGGACAAAAAAGTCCCCCGTATGGACTCGTTTGGCGCCCAAATCTCTCTTTGGCCCATCAGATTATCATATGAATCCATGATAAACATTTCGACAATTTTTCCGAAAATTGTCCGGAGACCTCATTTCAGTGATGTATAATCCACGTTTTCCGACCATAAAAGACATCTCGGCGACCCGGCTCGAATTTTTCCGGAATTTCTATCACGCGTTCACGGTCCTGAGAAATTACTATTCCAACAGTTTTGTACCCAATTACTAAGCATACTGTCGCTGACGAGTGTTTCGACATTTTCACGTTTTTTTATTTAACGGACTCAAAAGTCCTCCGTATGGAATCGTTTGGCCCCCAAATCTTCCTTGAACCCATCATATTATCATATGAACCCRWGGTAAACATTTTGGCAATTTTTCCGAAAATTGCCCGGAGATCTCATTTAAGTGATGTATAATCCACGTTTTCCGGTCAAAAAACGACATCTCGCTGACCCGACTCGAATTTGTATGGAATTTCTGTCACGCCTTCACGGTCATGAGAAACGAGTATTTTAAAAGTTTTGTACCCAAATACTAAGTATACTACCTCCTACGAGTGTTTCGACGTTTTCTCGTTTTTCTTTGACGGACTCAAAAGTGCTCTGTATGCACTCGTTTGGCCCCTAAATCTTCCTTGGACCCATTATATNATAATCCACGTTTTTCGACCAAAAAACGATATCTCGGCGACCCGACTCGAATTTATCCGGAATTTGTGTCACGCCTTCACGGTCATGAGAAACGACTATTCCAACGGTTTTGTACCCAAATACTAAGCATACTGCTTCCTACYAGTGTTTCGACGTTTTCTCGTTTTTTTATTTAACGGACTCAAAACTCTACCGTATGGACTCGTTTGGCCCCCAAATCTTTTTTTGACCCATCATATTATCATAGGAATCCATGGTAAACATTTCGGCAATTTTTCCTAAAATTGTCTGGCGACCTCATTTCAATGATGTATAATATGCGTTTTCCGGCAAAAAAAATGACATCTCGGCGACCTGACTCATTTGGCCCCCAAATCTTAATTGGACCCATAATATTATCATATGAACCAATGGTAAACATTTTGGAAAATTTCTGAAAATTATCCGGAGACATCATTTCAGTGATGTAAAATCCACGTTTTCCGACAAAAAAAGACAATTCGGCGATCCAGCTCGAATTTGTCTGGAATTTATGTCACGCCTTCACGGTCATGAGAAATGATATTCCAAAACTTTTGTACCCAAATACTAAACATACTGCCTCCCACGAGTGTTTCGACGTTTTCTCGTTTTTTTAACGGACTCAAAAGTCTACCGTTTGGCCCCCAAATCTTCCTTGGACCTATCATATTATCATAAGAAACCATGGTAAATATTTTGACAATTTTTCCAAAAATTGTCCGGAGACCTCATTTCAGTGATGTATAATCCACGTTTTTCGGCCAAAAAATGACATCTCGGCGACCCGACTCGAATTTGTCCGAAATTTCTGTCACGCCTTCACGGTCATGAGAAATGACTTTTCCAAAAGTTTTGTACCTAAATACTAAGCATACTGCCTTCTACGAGTGTTTCGACATATTCTCGTTTTTTCTTTAACTAAATCAAAAGTCCCCCGTATGGACTCGTTTGGCCCCCAAATCTTCCTTTGACCCATCATATTATCATATGAACCAATGGTAAAAATTTCAGCAATTTTTTAGAAAATTGTTAGGGGACGTCAATTCAGTGATGTATAATCCACGTTTTCCGGCTAAAAAACGACATCTCGGCGACCCGACTCGAATTTGTCCAGAATTTCTGTCACGCCTTCACGGTCTTGAGAAATGACTATTCCAACAGCCATGAGAAATGGCTATTATTCCAAACTGAAATGAGGCCTCTAGACAATTTTCGGAAATATTGCCGAAATGTTTACCATGGGTTCATCTGATAATATGATGGGTCCAAGGAAGATTTAGGGGCCAAAAGAGTCCATACGGGGGACTTTTGAGCCCGTTAATGAAAAAACGATAAAACGTCGAAACACTCGTAGGAGGCTGTACGCTTGGTATTTGGGTACAAAACTGTTGGAATAGTCATATCTCATGACCGCGAAGGCGTGATAGAATTTCTGGACAAATTCGAGCCGGGTCGTCGAGATATAGTTTTTTGGCCGGAAAACATGGATTATACATCACTGAAATGAGGCCTCCGTACAATTTTCGAAAAAATTACTGAACTGTTTTCCATGGGTTCATATGATAATATGATGAGTCCAAAGAAAATTTGGGGGCCAAATGAGTCCATACGGGGGATTTTTGAGTCCGTTAAAGAAAAAACGAGAATACATCGTAACACTCGTAAGAGGCGGTATGCTTGGTATTTAGGTACAAATCTACTGGAATTGTCGTTTCTCATTTCCCTGAAGGCGTGATAGAAGTTCCAGACAAATTCGAGCCGGGTCGCAGAAATATAGTTTTTTTGATCGGAAAACGTGGATTATATATCACTGAAATATGGCCTCCGGACAATTTTCGGAAAAATAGCCGAAATGTTTGCCATGGGTTCATATGATAATATGATGGGTCCAAGGAAGATTTCGGGGCCAAAGGAGTCCATACGGGGGACTTTTGAGTCCGCTAAAGAAAAAACGAGAAAACGTCGACTGTGGAAGAGTGCGATTGGTTTTGTGGTCACATGCTGGATGTCGTTTCTCTTGGGGGGGGGGGGGGGGGGGAGGGGGGGGGGGGGGTGGGGGGGGGGGGGGGGGGGGGTCCGGTGAAGGAGGACTGAATGGTTCCGGACACATTCGAGCGGGACGTCGATGATGTCTTTCTGGTCGGACAGTGGTTTACATCTACGTGGTTTTCGAAATTGCAAGTTTCAGGGTTCATTTTAGATAATATGATGCGAATTCATATCAATTTTTTTCCCGAAATTGTCCCCCGTGAGACTATTTCAGTTAGTATTTAATCCGTTTTACGGAAAAACGATCTGCGACTGGCTCGATTTGTCACTGGAATTTCTGTCACGCCTTCACGCATGGAACCTTTCCAACAGTTTTGTACCAAATCTAGCGTCCAGACTTCAGTTGTTTGACGTTTTTTCACTTTTTCACCGGAACAAACTCTCCCCGTATGGATCGTTTGGCGCCAATCCTCTTTTGCCCCATAGATTTATGATCATGATAAACTTTCGACAATTTTTCCGAAAATTGTCCGGAGACTCTTTCGTGATGTATTAATCCACGTTTTCGACCTAAAGCATATCCGGCCCGGCTCGATTTTTCGGATTTCTTACCGTTTCCGGTTGGAGAAATTACTTTCAACAGTTTTACATCTGCTTCTGCGGCTCCAGTGCCTTTCGACATTTTCGTTTTTTTATTTACGACTCCAAAGTCCTCGTTGATGTTAGCCCAATCTTCCTTGACCTTCATATTTCTATGACCCAGGTCAACATTTTGGCTTTTCGAAATGGCCGGAGATCTCTTTAAGTGTGTATATCCAGTTTTCGGTCAAAACGACATCTCGTGACCCGCTCGAATTGTATGATTTCGTACGCCTTCACGTCTGAGAAACGGTATTTAGTTTGTACCAAATATAAGATTACACCTCCTCGAGTTGGTTTCGACTTTTCTTTTTGCTTTGGGGACTCAATGTCGTCATCGTTTGCCCCTAAATTCTTGACCATTTATTTATATCACTATGGTAACTATATCGCAGTTTTTTTCTGAACATTGTCCGGAGCCCCTTTCACGTGATGTAATTCGGTTTTACGGCCCAACAAAGACTCTCGGTGACCCGCTCAATTTCGTCCGATTTTGTCCGCCTCATGGTCATGAGAAACGGACTATTCCAAAGTTTTTGTACCAAATAGCATGACGCTCTACGGTGTTTCCGTTTTTGTTTTTTTTAAAGACTAAAGTCCCGTATGGACCGTTGGCCCCCAATCTTCTGACCCATCTTATCCATGAACTCATGATGACATTTCGTATTTTTCCGAAACTTGTCGAGGACTCCTTTCAGTGTGCTTAATTACATTTCGGCCAAAAATGAGCTTCTCGCGTACGGTCGAATTGTCCAGATTTCTGTCACTTCGGTCTGACCGCATCTTCACAGTTTTGTCCCAGTACTAGCACATATACATTCCTACGGTGTTTCGTGTTTTCTCGTTTTTTTCTTCAAACAGCTCACAGTCCCTGTATGGGTCGTTTGGCCCCCAATCTTCTGGACCTTTTATCTATGAACCCATGGTAATTTCGCATTTTTTGTATTTCCGATACTCATTTTAGTGATGTATATCAGTTTTTCGCCAAAGAACTCATCGGTGACCGGCATCGAATTTTTTCGGATTTTCTGTTCACGCTTCACGGTAAGACAGATTTCAAACAGTTTTTCCATACTAGCTCTTGCCTCTCCCGTTTTTCGTTTTTCTTTAAAGGACTAAAAATCCCAGTTATGTCGTTTGGCCCAATCTTTCTATTGGCTCATATTCTTATACCCTGGTCATATGTTCATATTTTTTCGAAATCTCGACCTCTTCAGTGATGTTAACCGTTTTCGGCCAAGAATCTCGGTTCGGCTGGTTTTTTTCGGATTTTCTGTTCGCCTTCATACGGGTATTGAGAACGTATTCAACTTTTGTACCCAAATTCTAAGCCTATGCTCCTACGAGTGTTTCGCGTTTTCTGTTTTTCAAAATGCTCAAAGTTTCCGTAGGTCGTTTGCCCCAATTTCCTATAGACCAATTTTTTCACATGGTAACATTTCGCATTTTTTTTGTTAGCTTATCTGGACCAAAATGCATGTTACTCTATTATCTATGTCCTGTAAAAATTCGTTTTTCAAGATTGATTCTCAGTGATGTCTTCACGTTTTTTGGTCACACAAACCTTTGGCTCCCCTGCTCGTTCGCTTGAATTTCCACCACCTTGAGGTTGTGGAGGCTATTCTAAAGTTCGCACCTATTACCTCGTAAGGTGCCCTCATTGAGCGTTTCACAGGTTTTTTTCGGATTTGTTATTTCCGAGTCGAACCCTGTTCGTCTTATTTGGACCCATTGTCTTGTGACGTCTATTTTCTACAGTTAACATGGTCGCAATGTTTTTATTTCCAGCACCTCTTTCAGTGATTATAATCACGTTTTCCCGGCCAAAACCATCTCTTCTAGGGCTCGATTTTGCGAATATTCTAGCAATTTCCGGTTATGGGAGACATATTCCAAGTTTCGGCGCCATACAGATTAGTTCCCTTAGGTTTCGACTTTTTTCAGAGTTTTCTTCCCGGGCTCGAAAAACCCTCGTGATAGATTATTTAGACCCCAATTCTTGTGTGCCATATATAATTAACAAGATTACCATATTAAAAATTTTGACAACTATTCCGAAAATTTTCTGGAGACCTAATTTTCGTGAAGTGTAATTTACGTTTTTTGGCAAAAAACCACCACTCAGTCCCCGGTTGGGTTTTGCCCAAAATTTCAACAAAACCTTTAGGGTGATTAGAGACGACTATTCCCAAATTTTCGGCCCCAAATACAAAGCGTAGTGCCCCTTACGAGCGTTTCAGCGTTTTTACGGATTGGCGTTCGCGGGCTCAAAAAACCCCCTGTATAGACTTATTTGGACCCTAAATTGTCCTTGTGTATATCATATTTACCCATGGTAAAAATTTTAGCAATTTTTTCGAAAATATTTTGGAGACCTCATTTTCGTAATGTTAATCCACGTTTTATCGGCCAAAACACCACCTCTCGATCACACGGCTCTTTCTAATCCGATATTAAAACCACACCTTCAGGGTGATGAGGTACGATTATTCCAAAACTTTCAACCCCAAATACCAAGCGTAGTGCCCCCTACGAGCGTTTTGGCGTTTTTTGGTTTTTCATTCCCGGGCTCGAAAAAACCCTCGTATAGACTTAATTAGACCCCAAATTGTCCTAGTGTAAATCATATTATCATATGAGCCAATGGTAAAATTTTTGACAATTTTTCTAAAAGTTTTCTTGAGACATCATTTTCGTGATTTATAATCCACGTTTTTTGGCCAAAAAACCACCTCCCAGTCCCCGGTTGGATTTTGCTAAAAATTTCAACAACACCTTCGGGGTGATGATAGACAACTATTCCAAAAGTTTCGGCCCCAATTACCAAGCGTAGTGCTTCCTACGAGTGTTTCAACGTTTTTTCAACGTTTTTTCGAATTGTCATTTGTGGGCTCGAAAACCCCCCGTAAAGACTTATTTGTACCCTAAATTGTCCTTGTGTACATCATATTTATCATATGAACCCATGGTAAAAATTTCGACAATTTTTCTGAAAATTTTCCGAAAACCTCATTTTCGTGATGTATAATCCACGTTTTTCAGCCAAAAAACCACCTCTCGGTCACCCGTCTCGTTTTATCCTGAAATTTCAACCACACCTTCAGGGTGATGAGATAAGACTATTCCAAATGTTTCAGCACCAAATACTAAGCGTAGTGCCCTCTACGAGCGTTTCAGTTTTTTATTTCTGGGCTTGAAAAACACCCGTATAGACTTATTTGGACCCCCAAATTGTTCTTATGTACATCATAATTATCATATGAAGCCATGGTAAAAATTCWGGCTATCTTTCCGTAAATTTTCTTGAGACCTCATTTTCGTGATATATAATCCACGTTTTTTTGCCATAAAACCAGCTCTCGATTACCCAGCTTGGTTTTGCCTAAAATTTCAGCCACACCTTCAAAGTGATGAGAGACAGCTATTCCAAATGTTTCGGTCCCCATTACCAAGCATAACCCATATGAGAGTTTCGGCGTTTTTTCGATTTGTCGTTCWCGGGCTCGAAAAACCCCACATATAGACTTATTTGTACCTTGAACCTATGGTAATAATTTCGACAATTTTTCCAAAAAWTTTCCGTAGGCCTCATTTTCGRGATGAATCRACGTTTTTTGACCAAAAAACCACTTCTTAGTCACCCGACTCGGTTTTGTCCGAAATGTCAACCACATGTTCAGGGTGATAAGAGACGACTATTCCAAAAGTTTCGGCCCTAATTACCAAGCATAGTTCCCCCTAAGAAAGTTTCAGCGTGTTTTCAATTTGTTGTTCGCGGGCTTTAAATACCCCCTGTATAGACTTATTTGGACCTTAAATTGTCCTTGTGTACATCATATTATCATATGAGCCCATGGTAAAAAATTCGGCAACTTTTCCGAAAATTTTCCGAAGACCTCATTTTCGTGATGTATAATCCATGTTTTTCTACCAAAAAGCCACCTCTCCCGGTCACTCGCCTCGTTTTTTCCTGCAATTTCAACCACACCTTTTGGGTGGTGAGAAAAAACTATTTCAAAAGTTATGGCCCCAAATACCAAGTGTAGTGCGCCCTATGAGCGTTTCAACGTTTTTTTGGTTTGTCGTTCGCGGGCTCAAAACCCCCCTCGATAGACTTATTTTGACCAGAACTTGTCCTTGTGTACATCTTATTTATAATATGAACCCACGGTAAAAATTTTGACAAATTTCCGAAAATTTTCCGGATACCTCATTTTCGTGATGTATAATCCACGTTTTTGGGCTAAAAAACCACCTCTCGATCACCCGATGGGACTCTTTTTTGCTCGAAATTTCAACCATACCTTCAGTGTGATGAGAGCCGACTATTTCGAAAGTTTTGGCCCCAAATACCAAGTGTAGTGCCCCTTATGAGCAATTGACTTTTTTCGAATTGTCGTTCGCGGGTTTGAAAAACCCCCCGTATAGACTTATTTGGACCCTAAATTGTCCCGTGTACATCATATTTAACATATGAACCCATTGTAAAATTTCGGCAATTTATTCGAAAAATTTGCGGAGACCTCATTCGAAAAACGTGTAAACACGTTTTTCGGCCAAAAAACCACCACTTGGTCACCCAACTCGGTTTTGCTTGAAATTTCAACCACACCTTTAGAGTGATGAGAGACGACTATTCCAAAAGTTTCGGCCCCAAACACCAAGCGTAGTGCCCCCCATGAGCGTTTTGGTGTTTTTTTCGATTTGTCGTTCGTGGTCTCGAAAAAAACCCCGTATAGACTTATTTGTACCCCAAATTGTCTTGGTGTGCATCATATTATCATATGAACCCATGGTAAAAAAAAAATTGGCCATTTTTTCGAATAGTTTCCGGAGATTACATTTTCGTGATGTATAATCCATGTTTTTCGGCCAAAAAACC
>SNQN01000144.1:49350-60264 GCA_008642245.1 Bassia scoparia
ATATATATATATATAGACACACACATACACATATATGATCTAAGTAAACTTGAGACGAAAAACTACTAATGTATTACAAATGTAGTTATTTCTCACATTAGAATTTGTAATGAAATATTATTCACTACATATTGATGTAAATATTACAAGAGGCTTGATAAATAACATAACAATGAAAATATACTATCATAAAACTTGTCTCTAAAAATCTAGGGTTTGAAATCTTCATTATTAATGTTTGTGTCATGATGTTCATTAGCGCCTACACCAACTCCAAAACCAAAACCCATACCCATACCCATACCCATTCCGAATCCCATGCCCGCTCCTTGGTTGCCTCCATAACCTCTTTCATTGTCACGGCCAACATCTGRACCACCTTCACTTTTCTCACTGTCTTTTCCATAACTACTAACTGCACTACCCGCTCCAAAACCACTACCTTGTCCTTCACCATAACCTTGACCAATTTCCCCACTTCCCCCACCACCACCACTTCCACCTCCTCCTCCTCCACCACTACCAGCTCCAAATCCAACACCAAAGCCATAACCATGACCAAACCCTCTTCCGGAACCAAAATTGACACCACTACCTCCTCCGCCTCCGCCCCCACCTCCGCCCCCGCCCCCGCTCCCACTATCACCTACATTACCTACACCACTACCAACACCATATCCACTACCATGACCAAAACCTTCTGCGACACCACTATTGTCATTGGCACCACCGCTTCCAGCACTACCACCACCGCCACCGGCACCTCCACCACCACTAACACCACCACTTGAAATTCCAATCCCACCACCAAATCCTTTCCCGTGCCCTTCAACATGACCTAAACCTTGGGTCGAGCCTCCACCACTACCACCACCTCCTCCACCAGCAAAACCACCACTTGTACTTCCCAATCCACTTCCAYCACCTTCTCCATGTCCTTCAACAACACCACCTAAACTTTTTGCGGAARCACTACCAMCTTCTCCTCCTYTRCCACCTTTAGTTGCACCACCACTTGTAAGATTAACACCAGCACCAACACCTTCTCCATGCCCTTCAGAATGTCCATCAATGCCTTTTGTTGAAGCTTCTCCTCTTCCTCCACCACCACCTGCTACTACACTACCCACTCGTAACCCCATCCCCAACACCTTCTCCATGCCCTTCAGGAATTCCCATCAATCCTGTTAAGCTCTCCTCACATCCTCCCTCCAAACCACCTCGCTACTACACTCCCACTTGTAACTCCCATTCCAAAACACCTGTCTCCATGCCCTTCAGAAAATGCCCATCAATGTTTTATGTGAAGCTTCTTCCTCTTCCTCCTCCCACCTGCTATACACTACCACCTTGTACTGCAAGAACATTATCATCCAGCCTTCTCAACTTCGCCCTGCACTATGAACACCTTCGCCTCACAAAACTTTCGTTCCCCTCCTCCCTCCTGTTACAAAACCAATCTTTTTTGTTTGCAAATACCAGCAACAAAACCATCTCCATCGGACCTTTAACATTACCACCATAATATCTGTACACCTCCTCTCTTCCACCAACCACCCTCCATACATCCAAGCAACACCACTAATTAGTGACTCCAATACCAGCACCAAAATCCTGCTCCGTAGTACCCTACAGTATACACTCTAACTCTTTTGTTGAAACTCCACCTCCTCTCCACCACGTCGACACTTGTCGGCCAATGCTAGCACCAACAACCTTCTCGATGTCCGTAACACCAATGGGCCCGACCAAGCTCTTTAATTGAACCTACCGTCCTCCACACCACCATCCGTCTCCGCCGCTCACATGCTGCCATGATTGTGACTCCAACCCCAGCAACAGCCACCTCCCTATGACCTTTCAACTAATTCTCCAGTTGAACCTCCTCTCCCCTCCACCCCACAACACCGCCACGCTCCACCAGCCCACAATTATGCTACCTCCAAGATCTCATCCACACCACAAAGCATCTCCCAAAGAAGCTTCCACAAAACCCTCCATTGAGATGCACAACCACCAAAATATCCATAACCACCCTCTCGTCTGCATGGATTTGGTTGCGCAAACAAGTTAAGTGTCATAGATGAAAATAGTGCAAATCGAATACAAAGCTTTGTAGACACAGCCAGGCCTTCTATGGGTTTAATGGCTGTACTTGCTTAGCTTACGAGACTTCTTTTTTTTTTATGCAAGAATTATAATACAAAAACCTTTCTTTCTGTAGGTTTATTTTAGTTGGCTGACTTATGAAATAATGATTGTTCCTCTAGGGTTCCGTCCTTTATATACACATGTCAATCTGCAAGTCCATTAAACAAATACCATCAATTCAATCATTGATTTCATATAAAACATCTCCATTCTGGATATTCTTTATTTCTTTATAACAACATGGTCAATCCTTTGCATGAATTCTATATAATATAAAAATTACAATCAACTAAGCCACTAACACTACTGAGTAGTATATAGTGATACTACGTCACATACTCCTAGTGATTAAAGATATGGCCACCATTTAACCATTATAGTTTCTTGCTTCCTTTAGAACCTTCTAGTCGTTTTCACTTTCATTTAGGCGATATAAATAGTTATTTTAAGTTTCTTTTAGGTGATTGTATCAATAAGTTCGAATTTATTTGTCGTCGTTAATAATTACGGAGTACTAATAATTAACATTATTATCATATTGTTTTTTATTGTGTAGAGTAACTCACAAGGGTAAAATAATATTACAAATAGCTAAAAAGAAAATATAGAATTTGTTTATTAACCTATATTATTATTATTATTATTATTATTAACATAGTGCTCGTATTTTGATGAAAAGTTTGTGAGTTGGTTAAGTGTTACAATTTCGCCTACAAGTGTTTTTTAGGTTAACAAAGTAAATGTTAGGAGAGTGAGGAGGGATAACTCAAGTGGTTAAAGCTTCCCTCCCGATTTCAGTGATTCTGAGATCGATTCTCACCCCCGCTCTTGTGGTTCTCTTAACACCAAAAAAAAGAACAAAGTAAATGCTACAAGTGTATTAAATTGAAATTTGATTTAAGGGAGATGAAAATTTCCACATTAAGTCATTTGGGATTGCTACAACATACTACTTCCTCCGTTTTCTAATACTTGCAACAAATGAATTTTTTATCTCTCACAAATATTCCACTTTGTTGCAAGTATTAGAAAACGGAGGAAGTAATTAAATGTTCAACTTTATCTCATCAATATCCAAAGTATGCATACAACATACTAGGTTACAATTAAAGAATGATTAGTTGTATAATTTTATTATTATGCAGTCTTTTTAGCTTTGTGCTACCCATGATACACACACATGATATTTGGCTTGACGTTAATTAGTCAACTTTCATTATAAGGACCACTAATGATAATTTATTTCTTGCATAATAAATACACTTGATGATTATTTTTCCAAAGTTATAGTAATAATTAATAGCATAATAATCAATTAGTTATCTTATTATGAAGATTACTTTGATGAACAAGGGATGGTGGAGTGGGTGATCGTATCTTCCAAAAAAAATTATTTGGAAAGTAAAGTACAATGGGATCGACAATACTAGCTWGTATATGCCATACATCAATGATTTGCTAAAATGTCAATATGTGTTTCAATGTTTTAAAACTCTTATATTGCTTGGAAGTTTTGTTTTGATAATTTTTTTTTACACTTATCGAATGGCAAAAAAAACAATATAATGTCATATTAATCGCTACACTTTATATAAAGGGCTTAAGGACTACTCGTATATTATTCTTTATGCATGCTTCATTTTTAAGTTTAAGTTATACGATACTCTATAGTAAATTTGAAGTATATCTATCATGATTTCAAATGTTTGAATGGCATTTGAAATTTTGAAGTATATTACTTACGTGTAAAATAATAATGACTTTAGATATTTTTTAAAACTTTTTTATAAGGTGTTTTGTATTAAAAGATTTTAAATCTTATAAGTATTTTATAGGTTCTCGATCTCGTTTTAGGTAATTAGAAATCTAATTTTGTATAAATAATACTTCGTATATGATTTTTCTTTAGTGACGACTTTTGTATCAAAATACATTTGCGTCAAATAAGACTCTTTATCTAATGCTCCAAAGACACCGATTAAAAAGATTGTATTAGCGTAAATAGAAGTATTTGTTTGTTCATCGCATAGAAAATTAACATCGATGATACTTTTCTTTTTTATGACTTTATATTTTTGTAAAATTTGTAATATAGAAAAAATCATATAAATGATCAATTAATGTAATTGTATCTAATATACATTGTTATATACGAGTTGGAACACAAGACTTGAGATCGAATTTCGTCCTATTATTTGCCCTAGACCCAAAAACAATGAAATTGAAATAAACATATGGCATTAGTCAACTTTGTGACTAACTTAATTGAAAACTTGCTAAGATTGGACCATCTGTCAACTTTGTCTTGTTTGTCCGATCCTGTTGTCCCTAATTATGTGGAAGACAGCAAATCACCACAATTTATTAGTTTTGATGAATAAAGGAATGGTAAGAATTTGCCTATTATAATGTTATTGTAGCATATAGCATATACTTGTTTTTTGTATGAGCAGTTTACAAAGCCTTTGACATACAACTCTCGTAAGAGTTTGCATGAGTATTTCAACTGACATCACTCGCAGATCTTTTAAAAAATCAGTAACAGCGTCTGATTAAGAGACTTTGATTAGATAGAAGCACTTAGAAACCGGCTCAAGCTAATGTATAGCGTTACTCTACTAATCTAGGATGACTTATAATTAGTAAGATATACATTTTATACAAGCAACATGCATTTGGTATGATGTCCATGGAGTATGTGACACTTATTGTAAGAAAACTTCGAGCCCAATATTCTCTTAAATAGTTGCTTTTAATATATATTAAAAATTGCTTTAAACTCTATAATAAAAAAAAAAAGATGTTTAACAATTATATATAAAAATTTCTTGCTTAATATCTTTTATCTATATTTTCATACACTTTTCTTTATCTTGGAAAAATAGTTAGTCACTATCACACTTATAGTAACCAATAATTCATTGAAACTAGTAGAGGTATATACAAGGAATAATTTTTTTTAGATAAAATATAATAAAAAAAAATATCATTGATATTAAATAAAAATGATGGATATACATATAATGAATAATAGCGCTAGCATTGGCATACATTTATGTAAGTAAGAAATAAAATTCGACATACGACTAAAGTAGCTATATATCTTGGTGATACTTTGGTAAAGCAAGGGATATATGAGAATGGCCTCATTTGTGGCCCCTTGAACTTAGGCAATATAAGGGAAGGATGTCGGGTGCGTCCGCTTCATCTTGTCAGATTAATTTATATAATTGAATTAATTAATTTCAAAAAATTGAAGTAGTGTACTCCGTATATCAAATTAAACATGATTGAACACTACTTAACCTGATATGAACTTATTATATAATCTTAAATTCTTATTTTTATTCAAAGGAGAAGATATCGCAGTTTGTGAGTCGATCTTAACTAAACCTCGCATTCATTTTTCAAAGAAACAACAACATACCTTTTGTATAAATTGCATATGGAATTAACAATGACATAAATTTTAATATGCATTTATAAAATAAACACTATTTAATTTCTCTCAACTAAGATAATATCTGTATTTGGCATGGTGGGAGTTGTTACTAGATTTGGAATAAGAAGTTGAATAAAATTATAAACAATCAAAAAGCTCCATATGCCATTCTTTAGGCCCAATTAATACCACATTATGTAAAACAATAACACTTAAATTATTTGTAAAGTTTTTGTCATGGTTGGTTAGTTAAATTATTTCGTTTAGTTTTTTTGTCATGGTAATATACTCAATATGACATTATTAAGAAGTTGTTGTGATGAGTTAGTATTATAGATGCTCCACACAATGATGGTCACTACCCATGCTTCCTTCCCAACAATGTTCATGACTTTTAATCTAGCTACTACAAGATAAGATGAATAGCTTGACAAATAGAGGAGTAAAGATGATATTCTTCATCAATTGTCAATTGTCAATTGTCAATTGACTAAGGACTAGATTTTCTCTTATCTACTTTTGTATTTCAATAATAACTACATTTAGCACCTAGCTAGCTACTTCCTTCTAGAAAGAGGAATTGTGATTAGAGATTAGAATAATCCTCATATACCCTTCTCTGATCCATGTAAATATACATTCGTCCTTGTAGCTCATTTGAGTCAAAAAAAAAAAAAAAAAAAAAACAACAAACTATTGAATTTGTGCAATGTACCCCCAAAAATGTGCAATTCTTCATATACTACTACTACTCTTTTTGTAACGTAAACGCAGCAATGTGACTTTTCAATTCATTAAGGAAGATATATAAACAATATAAACAAGCAAATAGTCAAGCAATTTTAAAACAATGAACAGTAGGAATGAAATAAATTATTGTGTTAAAGTTATTTTGTGATAATTTATTCGTTTACCTTCGCTTGTTAAATTTCTTCTTTAAAACGTGAAAAGTAATTATTGTGAGTTTTGTGTTACGGAGAGAATAATGGATTAGTGGAGCTAAGATTATGATATTGCTTAGGTTCATTAAAGTTGGGGGAACTTACTTCCATATACGAAGTATATAATAAATTTACATAGGTTTATGAATGTTAATCACATTTTATATTAAATAGATTGGTATAATAATGATATAAGAAGAATAAATTAATGAAATGGATCTTATTTTTCCTAACATTTTTTAAATTTTAAGTGATACCTATCAAAATGGTACATTCTAACATGAAAATTATACTGCAGCACTTTTGTTGTAATTGATAAATTTTCACTAATCATCTTGAGTATATAATGTATTCATTGTGAAGACTTTAAGTAATTAAGATATGATGTACTGTATGATTTGATTTGGTTAATAATAACTACGATTTATCAATATGTATGTTGTCACGTCTTTGTGCAAAAACATGTACAAGTATTATATGTCAATACAATGTGAAGTAGTGAGAGTTCTTCAATTCTGATTTAAAATCCCGGGATCGATTCTCTCTACTCCTTGAATTCTCTAAAACACAAAAAATAAAATACAATTGAGAAGAACAACGTATGATGCATCTGTCTGCGCCTCCCTATTCCCAAAATTCCGCCAACTAGTGCACCATATACGTGTTATTTATGAATGAATTACTCATTATCTCTAATTCGTCTAATATACATAAGCAATATTAGTGGATGTCTGCTAGATTGTCGATTAAAGTCGAGATTATGTCCGAAATATGGTTATCCATATTAAATTTTATCTTTAGCATTGACCTTTGTCATTACTCCTAGTCCTTAAGCACCAAAATATCAAAAGCAATATTAACATTTCAAAGCCAATGCTAATAATATAATCAACAAATTAAAATCATGTATGTTTGTTTTGATGTTTACTTAGTCTATAAGAGCGGAAGAAGTAACCGAATAACGATGTATTGTACTGTTAGAAACCTAAGAATGTCTAACGATTGAGTTTTTTCGTCTCGGTGAACACAAAAAATTTCCCAAACTTGAGTATTAGTATATCTCGTACACGAGCATAACAATAATACAGTACTCCAAGTGTTGAATGCTTCGTAATTCGACCGACCAAAAAGCTTCGTTTAATTAATTAAAATAGCATTAATCCTTTTTCTKCTGTAAAGCAATGACAAAAATCTCTAATATTTTGTTTAATTCATGCAATTATGTAACATAAGATCTAAATTATGATGAGAATTATCTTTAAATCATAGTTTTGTTTGTATTAATCTCAATATATGTGCATTTCCCACCTAATGGCTAATTATGTCGGAATTTTATTTATATTATCCTTCATAATAATAAATTAAATATTGCCAAAACAAAATTAATGATTAAGGTTTATTTGGATCTCAATATCTCATTAGCAAGTAGTAATCCAACTAATCGCCGCTAAATGACTACATTAAAAATATACTATGATATTATGATAATATAATTATTTAACCAAAAGTTGAACCAAATTATATTTTTATTATGTTAAACTAYTAATAATCGAGATATTTAGGCTAATTAGAACATGCATGCATGTTGTGTAGCTGTTTACTCACTAATTAATTTTTCTTCCCCTTTTCAATTGACTGACCACTTTCTCACAATTTAGTATTGCATGTTAATAATTTTAACGTCCAACAACTTGTATTAGCGTAATTGAGTCACAAAGACAATACATATTGAAAATGAAGAAAGGGGATACGAAACTGTAACCACATATATCTATGCAAGCCCTCAAACGTAAGCGCTGGGCCAAGACTTGTATCATCTATATGACTTTGTTCCATCAAGTCCAGCTCCCGGCACATCATATGAACAAGGACGGAACATAATAGAAATGAAGGTGAGGAATACGAACTTGTGACCTTGTGACCGATTGAAATTTTATAAATGCCGTCTGAATTTGAGCACTAGACCAAGACCTATCTCATCGTTATGACTTATAACTTCCTTCAATTCCATCAAGTAAAATGCTAATAATCCCATCCCATCATATGAAAAATAAGTTTGAAATTTTGCCATCAAGTAAAACAAACAACTAATAACTTTATTATTGATGAAATAGTGTTACAAATAATGGACTAACTTACAACATAGACATGACAATAATTATGATTAACGATCGATAATAACATGCATACCCTAGTCCTGTCTCTTATACACATCTAGATGTGTATAAGAGACAGTCCAAGTCCAATGCCACCTCCGTATCCACCACCAAGCCCGAATCCACTACGACCGATCCCTACCCCTAGTCCAACACCCGTTCCTGCCCCAATTCCGATCCCACCAGGGAGGAACGACTTTTGCTCGTCCACTCCACCAATTAGCTTCCTAGCATGGCTCGTGGCGCAAACGAGGGCAACCACAAGAACCAAGAGAACAAACTTATTGCTAGCCATATTTCGTTAATTCTATATATATCTCTTCTCACAATTCAACACTTTGATTTATTGGTTGTTAATTTGATGTGAGAATGTTGTTCCAAATAAGCTAAGGGAATTTATATAGATCTCCATTCATTAAATTTTCTAGGGCAACTTGGCATCAAATCATCTTATGCCCGTGTTACCTTTATTCTCAAAGGAATGTGACAATTATGTACTTTGTAAAATGTTACATCATACAAAAACATGCTTTGAAAACAACATTTAACCAATTTCATGCAACTTTATAATCAATTATTACCTTTATTTTCATTGTAGTATGTGATGCTATGTCTAATATCAAAATTATTGAGAAAAAAGGGTCAAATATAGCTAAGCTAGGACAAATAAATAATGTTAGGTTTTTAAGCGGTAAGTCCAACAGAAATGTCGTGAGTGCTACAATGAAGCAATTTCCACTCTAGTAATAAAGGAATATGTGTGGTATGGTAAGTAGTTAGAATTGAAGCATATCACTTGTTTCTTGTTTACTTTATTTGGACCATCATGTAATAATAATAATAATGGAAGTTTGATGTATTTTGAACATTATTGTAGTAAAATTTATGTCATTTTGATCAATGAGGAATATTGCCTATTATTAGATATACACGATATGATCGATGTTGTGTGATTACATATATACTACATACATATACACATGCCCGATGAGGAAGTGGTTTGGAGGAGTGACTTTAACCTCACCTTTGATCCTTGTGGATAGAGGTTCGAATCCTCATATAGTAGTCATACCCACTCTCTCATTGTAAATGTACGTACTCTAACCTTGTGCCTCATTCGCATAAAAAAACATGTATACATGATTACATGCCCTCGTTTATCATAAAATTGTGATGCCCTAATTTAAAAAAAAATCACACTTAATGAGCTCGTATATATCTAGGCGAGTCCATATGTCATATTAATCTAAATTGAACATAGTTAAATTTGACTAGAGTCATGTACGACCAAGTTTGTAACATATGATATAGGGAAAAAATATGATTCAAATTTTATTAAAGCTTTAACATATATAGTTCCTAGTTAACATCATTATTTATATGAACATATATACTAAAATAATTAAGCTAGACTAAGATCTAGGGAGACATCTTGAACATCAGCTGCCATGTTGTTCCACCCTAAGTTGATTGGAATGTTCAAGCACTGCTCATCTGATGATGGAAATGGTAATGATGACGATGACGATGACGATGATGATGATGCACATCCAGATACTTCATTATTCCCTTCACCCTGCCACAACAAAGAGAGAAAGAATGAGAAGACCGTCCTATTCCTTATTCAGCGATTACCTTATCTTTATTAAAAATAAATAAATAAACATGATGAGATTGGGCTTAGAAAATGATATGTATTCTTTTGGCCCAAACAAAGTGGGCTCATTAAGGATGTACAAGATAGTGGGCCACCTACATCAGTCCAATGGTTAAATATTTTAATTATTCTTTTGACCCATACAAAGTATGMAYTATATACTTTCTCGGTATTATTTGAAACATAAAAAAATATGAATTTGTTGCACATAAATAGTTACTGYYAAGTAATAATAAGAGCATGTAAAAWWTTTGAAAACTTACTGTTTTATTACAACTTRTGAGGAGATCATGAAACACTATGTAAGCATTTGAATAATGTTGTTGTACCATGTCACCTTGCTTAAAAGTGGTAGCTTTATCTTGATGATGAATTGCTAACATAGGATTACAAGTAAAAGAATTATGGGATGAAAGTTTCTCATGGACAAGTAAATTTTGATTAAGGAGGGCTTTAAGCTTATTTATCTTAGTTTGTTTACGGTATAATGGGCGTGAAGGAGTGAAGTGAATGTTTCCCTGCAAATTTACACTTACTTCAATCGTTTCCCTTTCAACCATTCGCAAA
>SNQN01000144.1:63331-80438 GCA_008642245.1 Bassia scoparia
ATATTAAGTGTCAAACACAAGAATGAGAATTGGCTACAAAACCTATGATATACACCAATGATTTGTTAAGGCGTAGTAACAAAATCTACTAAATAAAAGTTTTATTTGAACGAAAAAACATTCTTTTCATGTAAGAGAGGACCTTTATYTTTTTTGGAGTTTAGAGAATCACAAGTATGYAAATGAGTATTGATCCCAAGATCTTCTGGGATTGTGAGAGAAGCTCTACCCACTTGAGCTATCCCTCACTCTCATAGAGAACCATATAAAACGTGCTTATTTGAAGGGGGTTTTGATTGTTTATAAGTTGTAGCAAATTAGCAATATATTATGTTTTAAATAATGCATAAAACCTACTTTATGCCAATTCATCAYTTGGTCAAGACGAAAACTATAATAAATAGGGAAATTTCCTTTGGTAGGCATCAGTTTTCGRGAAATCCCTTTGATAGGCACGAGTTTTTTTAAAATTRCCTTTGATAGATACGAGTTTTTGTAYGGTATTTCAACCGTGAGTAATAAAAGGAATATTCAGTTAAAACTTCCTCCCCACCCCACTGTACTACTCCTCCACCACCAACATCAATTGCTGCCCTACGAAACTACACGCCCAGCTAGGGCTGTACACAAACCGGTCCAGACCGGATGTTGGATCGGACCTGAGACTGGGACCAGACCGGACTTGCATCACTGGTTCGGTCTCCGGTCCATAGAAATTGAAAATCCGGGTCGCCGGTCCAGTCCGGGTAAATAATAGTGGTCCACCGGCCCAGACCGGCTGACCCGATATTTTAAAAAAATCTGTTTTTTTTTTCCAATGTAAACAACATTACAACAAGTTGTTTTCTCTATGCTAGCCTTTAATTTTTCCTGTGAAGTTTGATTAGTTTATGCTAGGATTGGTATATACGGAGTATATCATTATTGATTATTGATATCACCCTTTAAAGTTTAAATTACATGGTTTTATTGAGATGCTCACATGAATTTGTTGTTACGTTTGAATTTGCTATTTATTTGTTGTATGAAGCATGTTAATTCGTTGTTTATCCCACTGATTTAAATAATGCATAAAACCTACTTTATGCCAATTCATCAATTGGTCAAGACGAAAGTTATAATCAATAGGGAAATTTCCTTTGGTAGGCACCAGTTTTCTTGAAATCCTTTTTGTAGGGTGTTTCAACCGTGAGTAATAAAAGGAATATTCAGTTAAAACTTCCTCCCCACCCCACTATACTAATCCTCCACCACCAACATCAATTGATGCCCTACGAAACTACACGCCCAGCTAGGACTGTACACAAACCGGTCCAGACCGGATGTTGGACCGGACTTGAGACCGGGACTAGACCGGACCTGCACCACTAGTCCGATCTCCGGTCCATAGAAATTGATAATTCCGGGTCGTCGGTCCAGTCCTGGTAAAAAAAAAACCAGCGGTCCATCGACCCAGACCGGCTGACTCGGTATTTTAAAAAAATCTTTTTTTTTCAATGTAAACAACACTACAGCAAGTTGTTTTCTCTATGCTAGCCTTTAATTTTTACTGTGAAGTTTGATTAGTTTATGCTAGGATTGGTATATACGGAGTATATCATTATTGATTATTGATATCAACCTTTAAATTACATGGTTTTATTGAGTTGCTCACATGAATTTGTTGTTACGTTTGAATTTGCTATTTATTTGTTGTATGAAGCATGTTAATTCGTTGTTTATCCCACTGATTTATGCTGGACTAAAAATAAAAGTTTTTCCAAAATTATTATAAGAAACAAGCCAATTTTTTCCAACCGGTCTAAAACTGGATCGGATCGGACCGGAACCTGCAGGTCTAGTCCGGTCCCAAATTAACCATCACCGGTTTGGTTCTGGTCTTGCAAATATGAAGAATCCGGTCCATCGGTCCAGTCAGTTCCGGTCCGGTCCGAATTTGGACCGGTGTACACTCCTACGCCCAGTCAACCGCTGCCCCTCAAATATTCCTTATTTTACTCACGGTTGAAAAACCCTACAAAAATTCGTGCCTATCAAAAGAATTAAAAAAAACTCGTGACTACCAAAGGGATTTCGCGAAAACTAGTGTCTACCAAAGGGAATTTCCCTAATAAATATAATTAGGTGTATACTCATTAGCTCGATCAAAAATTGTAATCATGTCATCTTTCACCATAGATTGCTAATAAGGGTATGTTTTGTTCAATTTATTTTTACCTGTTTTCAAAAAAAGTAAATTCAGATCAGATAAAATAAGTTCAAATAAGAAAAAATAAGTTGAGATGAAAGTTTGCAAACTCCCTAAAATCATCAAGTGATTGACAAGTGACACTTCCTTAATAAGCATCCCAAATAAAAATATCTATATTCCCATAACATGCAAACTCCCTAAAATCATCAAAATATATGAAGGTCATTCCCATTGGATTGTGCGCTTGATTGACACATATTTACTACGGAGTACTTTCAACGTTCATTAAGTTTAACTTTTAATACCATATTAATGTATAACTTTGACATTTATGTAATTAAATGTATATAAATTTGAATTAAACGAAGATCTTACTCTGTGTTTTATTTTAATTTATAAGTTATCATACGAGTTCATTTCAGTTGGATTTTTCTTTAAAAAAAATCGCCTAAAAGAAATAAAAAATTGGTCCGTGTATATTAACTGAAAAATAAATTGAATTGAAAATAAGATGAAGTAAACAGATCCATTATTAGTGAAACTATAAAATTTGAACAAAAAGTTTCAATTCAAGTTTTGTTTAGAAGAGGGAATAACGTGTACTAGTGTGATCCAACTATTTCTTCCTTTGTACTTCATGTACGTAAATGTCAATTACTAATGTTGTTGACTACTGGCTACTTAAAACAACCCTCTTATAATTAAATGAATTGGTATTCAATGATTCGTCCTAATTAATTTGAACTTTGAAGCAAAAATTGAAGAATTTTTAAGTAGTACTCCATATTTTCCATACTTCCTTCATTTTTGAATAAGTGTCTCACTTTACAAAATACGTTTGCCAAGACATAATTTTGACCGTTAATAACTATAATTATGATTAATGAAATTTTTTAAAAAACTAGATATTAATATAGTATTTAACGAGATCCCACTTGACTATATTTTTCATTACGTGTAAAGCGCAAAACTTGATTAAAGTGCTTCCAGTGAATAGTGAAATTATCAAAGTGAAGCACTTATTTAGAAATGGAGGAAGATCACCAATTGGTTTTTTCAAGTTGTGCACGTATAATGTACAGAGTATGTAAGGAGTAAAGTAAATATTTTAAAAAATTGAAAACATCGATTATAAGTAACCATTGAATTTATTCTGATGTAGTCGAAGCCAAGCTCAAAAAACTGGCGAACATTATAAGAAAACACATTGAAATAGAAGAAGGAGTAATATTGTACGTCTTGCAACAAAAATTACCTCTCATCATTTGCTCTTGCTTCATACTTCTATACATCTGTTTTACACAATTTGAACATTGGTTAAAATTAGGGTTATTGGATAACAAATTATATATTATTATTGCATATGTATAAAATTAAACTATATATAAATGATAAACAAACATTATATATTAAAATGATCCCATGTCAAGAAGCTAAGCTAAGCTAATTAAGATTGGTTGAATTATTACCTGAAGATGACTCTTCACATGAGATAGAGTTACGCCTTTCACCCCCATCATTTGTAGAATCATCTTGGGTGTAGCCCCTAGGAATCATACATGATACATGCAAGACGATTATTAACGAGGAAATATAAACAGTAGCGAAACTAAGATTATACAGTTGAAGGGGAAAAGATAAAAATCACTAAAAGATGAGATTTTTCTTTTTGGAAACAAGGAAGAGTCTATGATAAGTCAAACTATTTAGGAGTTCGTAAATTGAGTTGTAAACAAGTGATATGAACGGGAAGTATATAAAGTGTAAAATCTTACAACTTTAATAATTCAACTTTAGCATCTTTTGAACATTGAAAGTATTAATTAAACTACCACTAGCTAGAAGCAAAATTTGRAGGGCTTACTATCTTCACCACCAAGTCTCTCAACAGCACGAGCAAAGCAGTGATGGAGGTCATCCGTCCATCGCAGCCTCGGCGCGTTTGATCTCACATACGGTCGAACACCTCTCTCTTTCATCTCCATCATCGTCCAAAAATTCTCACCCTACTCTCTCTTTCTCTGTATRGTTCCAATTTTATCAGATGTCTGCAAGGAGATAGACCTCTTTCTTTCTTACTAGCTTGTTGAATGAAGAAGCTTAGCTTAGACTAGAGAATATAATATATGGCTTGTCATTATTATATAGTGAGGCTTGAGCACATAATGGCCAGTTATATGAGTACATGCATTTTTTGCAATAAGCTAAATTGGGAGTGTTATCACTTCGTGTGCAAAATATTCTTCACGGAATTCTAGACATTTTGTGCGAAAGTTCAATTTTGCATTCATGATTCTTGAGGAAAAAAATTGGGGTGTGGTGGTAAGTGTTAATGACAAGAATGCTTGAATTCATGTAGGCTATCATGCATGAGTACGACAAGTAGTCATGACACCATGCATAATGGCTTATTAGAATAATAACATGTATGATCTTTTCTTTTATAAGAGAGAAGATCTATCGGGGGATCGTCCAATCTAATGTTCATTGATTCGCGATTAATAAGCCATTTTCGGATTTGGGAGARATATGCTAATATATCTTTATGTSGAACTGATTTGAAATGAATTGAATYAAAATGATATTCGTTAAGTCCAAAATAAAGAATGAGTCACATGACTCATATATATAGGCTCGATCTACCTATTAATGTGTGTGTGTGGGGTAGTTAATTAATTTCAACTCTTTGAAAGGTAAATTTTTCAAGGTGTTTATGCTTTTTATAGATATAGGGTCGTCTCTGAGAATTTGGAAGCTCCGTTCTAATTGTAATAAATTAAATGGGGCCCTAAAATAATTCTTTTAGAACAAATTTTTAAAAACTTGCGATCACCTTTTTCAATTTTGCGACCGCTTTTATTCATTTAGCGACCGATTTTGTCCATTTAGCGACTGATCAGAAACGATCGCTAAAATCGGTCGCTAAACTGGGTTTTTTATAAAACAAAATTGGGCCCCTTTTTTCTAGCCTTTTAGGGGCCCTGACGCCCTGTTACATGTCACATTTTGAACCTGCTAATAGACGGGCCTGTATAGATACATGTATAATTGATAATACAATAAATGCGTTGTCACTCATTTTCAACCTTTTTTTAATTCCTATAATAATAATACAATAATGCATCCTCACTCATTTTCAAATAAGAAAAATTATTTAAAAAAATTAAGGAAAATGATATATATACATAGCCTATACATAGTCCTAAGGGCTATGTATAATAGGACTAAAATGGAAATAAAAATTGAAATTGAACATTTATTACTTAGATTAGTGTGTAGTTATTGTATTTGTTTCCCAATATTTCTTTTAAATAGAAATACATTAAATGCTATATGTAGTCATTCACTAGCTAGTTACTTCACTAGCTTGTCCAAAAATTAAATAAAAATGATAAAAATAAATGTTGTTTCTAACTGGTTACTTTAGAGTCATACTTTTGATAGAGTATATATATAATACTTATTTCTGGACATCAACTATCAATAAACTTTTGGTGAGATGGTCCGGTTTAATATGGTATCAGAGCCAACGTGACACAAATTCACGAGTTCGATATCTCCTCTTTCTCCTTCTAAGTGGAATATAATTCGCGTCAAGTATGGTGAGTTTGTGCTGCGTTACATTTCAAGTTCAAAGGTCTTTCATGTGAGATGAGTGATAAAGTATATAACATATTCCTGGCATCACTATCAGCTTAAGTTTTTAATTGAGGTGGTCGGTAACAACTTTTATATACTACATCTCTAACCCAACTAGGTAATAATTGCTCCAATTAAATTTTGAAGGAGGAAAAAATACTCATCGGTTTAATGTTGATTTCGACGACTTTGTTTCAACTCGTATAATCTCAATAATATTTCTGCAAAAATTTGATCAAAGTTGGTATTCATCATATTGATGTGATGATGAATTTATTTTATAGAGTGATCGAGTATACTCCTCCGTATCAAAATAACGCAACGATTTGACGCTTTTTCTCTCTACTTATTCAATCGTTGCGTTTATTTTGATACAGAGGAGATATATTATATTCCTGGATCTCAACATCAGCTCAACTTTGTTGAGATGGTCTAGTTATTATGGTATCAGAGCCAGCGTGACACAAAGGTCACGGTTCGTATCTCACTCCCTCTTCTTCTAAGTGGAATTATTCGCCCAAGTATGGATGGATCTGTGCTACTCTTCACATTTCAAGCCCAGAGGGTCTTTCATGTGAGGTGATAGAGTATATATATATATATATTCTTGGCCTCAACCGTCAGTTTAAGCTTTTGGTTGAAATGGTATGAATGTTACGCTCATCGTATATTGCTGTTGCCAAAAAATAATTAATTAATTTAAAGAAAAATGATAAAACAGTCTTAGATGTATCCGTTCTTTCAAAATAGTCTCAACTATTAATGGAGATTGTTTTAGAAACATATAGTCAGATTATGACGTTATATAAACACCCTTAAAATTGAACTATTATAAGTAGGGCTGAGCACCGATCCAAAATCGACCGACCGGACCGGCGATCGGATCTCCAAAAATTGTGGACCTGGACCGAATCTGAATTCATTCCGATCTAGACCTGGACGGACTTGAATTCAGGTCCGGTCCAGATCTGGATTTATTAGACCTTTTTTTTTGTTTTGCTCTTTAATCATCGAACCTGTTACAACTTACTAGTTACTAACTTATCTTAGAGACTTACACTTCAATATAATAATTTAGGGTCCAAATTAACAGCATACGATCTAATTAGTAACGATTACAAACATCATTGTCTCAAATATTCAACTACATTACAACTTCACAAGTTCACCACTTGTAAGTAATAACAGTGTTTGAAATTTCAATGCAGTATGAAATTGCTAGTATGAACTTGTAATAACACTGTTTGAAATTTTATACTACCATGCTAATTGCTAGTATGCTAATTAAATGCATATGCTAGTATAAATGCATTAGGCTAGTATGCTAGTATAAATTTTTGAGATAGTAGCGTATAATAATGGAGTGGATAGGAGAGTTATTAATTTGAGGAAAAAATTAAAATATTATTTCGTCCACCGGTCCGGACCTAAAACCCATTTTGACCGAACCGGACCGAAAGACCGGCTCCCTATTCTTTGGACCTGGACCTGGACCGAATCGCGGTCCGGTCCGTCCGATCCATTTCAAGTCCAGATCCAACTTTGCTCACCCTAATTATAAGATAATCAATAATTGAAATTGTTTTTCTCGATTTTCCTTAACTAAATACTTGTACTTTTTATATTTGTTAGAGAAAAACAAAAGAATCGTTGGCTAGAGACCACATACCAAAAGTAGAAGTTATTCGTAAAATTTCAAATGCAAAAAGAGAACATGCGTACTAATATACCACATAAGTAAGATTAGTATATATAACTTGACTAATAAGAGTGTATGTAATATGTTGTATTTGTTATGTTGTATTACACGAGATTCCATTTTGTTGTCTGAGACACACGACGAAGGGTTCTATTTTACGTGCATGCATGCATGCATGCTGGCCTCAAATCGTCATTTCGGTGCAGCATTTTTTTATCAGTTCTCCCCTTTTACAAAAAGAATGATCTAGGGGGGAGTATGAATTGTACTCACGGGTTTCGGCCAAAAGCTCAAACTGATAGTTGAGATGGTTCGTCATTGAATACACGTATCAGAGTCAATGTGACGCAAAGGTTAAGAATTTGAATCTCGATCTCCTTCTTCTCTTCGACTATTGAGCTCTCCTCTGCCTCAGCCCAACTATTGAGGACGCATGTGGTGCATGCTGCATCCACATTTAAGTCGAAGAGTCTTTATTGCGATAGTTGATGCATGTGTAATGTGTTGCATGCGTGCATGCGTCCAAATTTGAAGTCGAGAGATCTTTATGTCGATGCATGCGTCATATTTCAGTCAAACAGATTTTTATGTGATAGGACGTGATATAATTTTATAAATTTATATAATAATGTAGGTTAGGCATGAGTTAGAAGTTGAAATTTGGATCTTATTTTCAACAATGGCTTTCAAGTTAATTCTGATCACTTTGACCATATATGCTAGTTATGAGCATGCTTTCACTTGGCTTCATCTTTAATCCAAATTTCCACGTATGAGATATAGTTCCTATCATATCTCTTCGTGCAGAGCCATTGTGCCCACCAGATGCTCTTCTATATAATTAGAATACATACATATAGCTCCCTCGATGAATGATAGATCGATACAGTGATTGAAGTACAATAAATGATCACACGGCCCGGGATTTGAAATTGGAGAAAGATTACGATCGTTTTGTTGTTTAGGTAACACACTTTTTTTTAAAAAAAAAACATGATTGTGAATTGGGTTAAGGGAATCAATTGCCATTTTTTTCAATTGAATAAATTAATTGAACTCTGGATTCGAACTTTTCAAATAAAGCTTAGAAATTTGAATGTTAAAAGGGATATATTCAGAGTGTTAAAAACATAAGCTAATGTATTCTGAATTAACAATTTTTGAAAACGACAATATTATAATTAAACTCGTGTTCTTGTTGGGTTCGATCTCGTGATCTTTGTGATCCAAAAGAGGGCCACAAAAATACAAGTAAAGGAGAAAGATTGGGAAGAAAGTAATAAAAGTAAAACTTGTATTAAATGGATGTGGTCAAGGTTTCAATCCCACAACAAAATACTTGCAGCAACATGCTTTCAACGTATGCAACAAGCACTGAGCTGCTTCGCCATATTGTTGTTTTTCTATCTTTATTAATATATATAACTATTTTTGAAAAAAAAACTTTTTTATATAAATAATGGGGGACGCCTATAATCTCGAGGAGTTTTAGCGAGTTTGCATTGAGAGAAAGTGATACTAATCTTCACATACATACATTCTTTGTCCCTTGTCACTATGTTGTGTTCAACCTAATCTATGAAGTTTTAGCGAGTAGTTATGCATGAGAGAAAGAGATCCAAATACTTAATTTCACATACATATGTTCCTGTAAGTCATTTTAAATTGCCTATTTTTATTGATAGAACATATGTTATTTATAATTTCAATCACCAACTTAACTTTTAGTTGAAATGGTCCACTTAAATGGTATCAGAGTCCAACTTACAAGAAGGTTAAGAGTTTGAAAACTCATCCACTACCCTCATCTCCACATTGATAATAAGCCTCGAGTATAGGAAGTCCGTCTTCCCATATTTATATAGCTATTGCTTTAATTGTAACAATATACATTGTCTCAAAAAATGGTTTTGAAAAAAAAAATCATAATTAATTATGGATTCTAAGTATCCTAATATGGAGTATATACTAAATTAATCAAATTGTTAATGCATAATGCCCCCCCCCCAAAAAAATACAACAAGGTAGCATCAAATCATCAAAAATATTTATATTTGATTCGTTTAGAAAATCGACAATATATGCAACTATTAATATCTTTAAGGAGTTATAAGAAACCAAAATAGAGAAATAACATACAGAGTACATGTTACAACAAAATATTAATTACATGATTACATTGATGAACACGTTATATCTAGCTTAGTGTTCATCTTTCAATGGAAATTTCACAATAATTGTCTCACTTTGCTTCTTTTCAGTTTTGAAATATGGACCACTTTTAAAATACTCATTTTCTACACCTGTTTATTAAAATATTCATCAATACACCTACTTTAATCACATTATCTCTCTTGTTTTGTCCCACCAACCACCTCATCACTCACACAATTTGTCTCGATTTCCGAAAACAAAGTGGGACATTTTTGAGAAACGAAAGGGAAGTGTGTGTGTAAAAATTAACAAGTATATAATTCAAGAACAAAACAAACCCTAAATTAACAGAAATTTTAGGATGCCTAAAAATTTGAAATAGCAAAGAAGCAAATAAAATTTGGGGTTTATGTAACAAACATATTATTAAAAAAATGTATAGGTATTGTTGTATTTTTAACTATCATTTTTAGGGCTGAGCAGAGGTCGGTAGACCACCAACCGCAAATCGGACCGCAATTTGACGGTTTGGTTTGGTTTGCGTCTGAAAATGTGGTTTGGGTTTATTTTTCCCAAACGCAATTTTGCGTTTGGTTTGGTTTATAGATTTTTTTAAAACCAAACCAAACCGCAAACCGCATTTTATAAAATAGTTTCAATTTTTTATTATTCCCTTTCTAAAATTCAAAACATAGAAAGAAGTAAAAGAATATATAAATATAAATATATACTATACTCAAATTTTGATTAGCTCACGTTGCCATTGACATAGCATGAGACTAGCGAAAAATACTACAAAAAAATATACATATAGGGCAACTCCTTGAGGCAAGCAAAGTTCAATTGCCTCATAAAAGTCCCTTTAACATCACATAAACGCAAGTGCGCCTCAATATATGTTTTAGACGACAAGTGTATATGGTGCTCTAAAGATACATTTTTTGCATTTACTTGAATGTTAGCTTGTCTCCAAAACATATTTGTTTACACAAGTCGTTTGTGGTGCTGCTAAAGATACATTTTAGATTCACATGACTGTTGGTTGCCTCTAAAACATTATTTTAGTACAAGTTATGTGCGTTGCCTTAGAAGATACATTCTTTAGCGTCACTGAGTTGGGTTGTTTAAAAGTCTTTTCTTTAAACACACTTAGATTTTTGTTGCATCTAAAATTTGTTTTTGTGCCACATGAATTGTGGTTGCCTCTAAATTTTTTTTACATCACCTACTCATTAAAGTTATTACCATCATAAGACAATTTAGCTACTTTAGTATTACTTAAATAATTATTTTTTTAATTGTTCTTTCTAAAATTGTTGTCATAGCACCACCACTCTTATCGGGTCCTAGTTTAGCATTATTCATACATCGAACTATCAATATTATTATAGACCTCATCATATATTAGTATAGAACTATTCACCTATTAGGTCGAAAGAGAGGGGGAGATACGTTCCAGACTCTCATTGCAGAGAGATCGTGGGGAGTAAGCACCCCATGAGACCCTCTCGTGGTCGAGATGAAGTGGCCGGATTAAGGTGTCCGTCGCATTTCATTGACACGGGAAGCTCCTTCTGACATCCATTAGCTTTGAGTGCCTTCAAAAAAACCAAGTTATAATGATAACGACTTGGTGCCATGCCAATCCTATCCATTTAGGGTTTGGTGGTGTATCATTCAGCCATGTGGGAGTGTCACTCTCACCCTCGTCTTGGACAGGAGACCTTTGTAGGCACTTTGCGAGTCAGAGTTCCTGGTGGGGTTAAAAAATGACTGCCTACAAGTGATCAATTGGCCAGGCCAACACTCAACGCCTCAAAGTCATGGTGGTTCACTCCATTTGATGTTGATGAAGTTTATCAGCGACGAAGGGCAAGGTTGCAAATATATGGATTCAGCAAGTTGCTAGAAGATGCTACCTCACCACTGTCAGCCACTTGCTGGGGGCAAAGATAGTGATGTGCCGAGACCTCGATAGCAACAGGGGGTCTCCAAGAAAAGGAAATCTGGCGAAGTAATTATGGGTCCATGGACACCAGGAGATGAAGGGACATCCATGGTTTGTTCGCTCTATCTCTCGACAGAGCCAGGAGCCACAAGAAGACTTTCGAGCTAGACCCTACCTTTCCAGGAAGAACGGTTAAGGTAGGAGATGCCTTGAGCGACCAGCTGGGGCAAGGGGTAAAGGACTTGCCTGGGGGCATAAGTGATTTTTTTGCTTCTAGCGAGAGGAGATGCCGGGTTTGGATCAAGGATCGCCCAGCAGGCCTTTGATGTTATCCTACTTGCAAGCCAGTAAGCAAAAAAAGAGAACCTTTGGGGCCAGTCCGGAGCAAGGCAGCCGACAAAGAGTCAAAGCTGGCTAGACGCAATGGTTTATTCGTCCTTGCCAATACCTGGAGTGGGTGGCAAATTGTTAGTCCTAGCTTCCCAAGCAAATGGGACTTAGGAGAAGTTGTGTGGGACGTACATTGATCTGACAAGCTTGTAACCGAGATAGTCCACTCCAAAATCGACAAGCTGTAGACTCTACAGTGGGGCACGGAGGCCTGAGCTTCGTGACGCTTTCTTGGATTTATAAATCCTCTTAAGGAAGGGGACATGACAAAACAAGGCCTTTTGTTTGACAATTGGGTTTGTATTTTACAGGTAATGCCTTTTGGTTGAAATGCCCCTGTTACCTTCCAAAGATGTGTAAACACCATTCTTCGCTAGACAGCTTGGAAGGAATGTAAAGCCTTACATTGATACATGATCATCAAGAGCAAGAAGAAGGAAGATCATGCACAGGGACCACGGGAGACGTTTGATACCTACGGCACTTGGTATGAAATTAAATCCCAGAAGTCGTTTCGGGTAACCTCTGGCAAATTTTGGGATTCTTGGTGGATGAAGGGGTATTAAGCTTACCCTGACAAAGTCAAAGCCGTCCTGCGCATGCATCACCGCGCGTGAAGGAGGTCCAAGAGATTGAGGGATGTCAGCAGCGGCCATTGGCAGGTTTCTTTCAAAGTTCTGGGGATAAATGCAATCTTTTTTAACGGCAATAAAGAAGAGTGCCAAGTTTGAATTGAGCGAGGAGGCGGAAGCTGCCTTTTGTCAAGTGAAGGAACATCTCACTCCCTTCCGGAGGTTGGTGAGCCCTATGGAAGGGGAACTTGTTACATGTACCTATCAGTGTCAGACATGCTCTGTCGGCTGTGCTGGTGGCCGAAAGGAAGCAACACAACTGCCGGTTTACTTTGTGGGCCCGTGCTTCAAGGCGGCAGGAAATGCGCTACTGCACTTCTGAGAAATTTGGTTTGGCGCTGTATTGATGGCTAGCAAAGCTCCGCCCCACTTTGCCGCCACAGGATTGTGTCTACACCGATCAACCAACACAGCAACCTCTGTACTAAGCTTGAGTCTTCTGGAATGATGCTAAGTTGGGCGAATAGCGCTGACGGATTCTAACTTGGACTTTGAACCACGGAAAGCTATAAAGGCAGCCCTGGCGGTTTTTGTGGAAAATGACGGGCCTCCCCAGTCGAAACGTCAAGCGACGTATCACACTACTTTGTAGATGGCTCATCTACAAAAAATTGGCTTGTGGGGCAGGCATCTTGTTGAGTCGCCGGAGGGTGACACGGTTCGAATATGCCATTGATGTTCAAATTTCAAACTTCCAACAATGAGGCCGAGTACGAAGCGCTGGTGCAGGGATTCGAATGTGTAACAGCTGGGGCACGAAGATAGATGCAATGTCTGATTCCCAACTGGTGGTTAAGTCAGGTTGAATGGTGAGTATGAAGGCCCGCGAGAGAACTGTCAAATACTGGAGATGGTAAAGAAGGAAGTTGAAGGGTTGGGGACCGTTTTACCTAGTGCAAGTGCCTAGGTCAGAAAACAAACCAAAGCCGATGCCTTGTCCAAGTTGGCTAGTTCGGCTACAGAGACTCTCCGATCTTCTTTCTGGGAAGTTAAAGATCAATGACAAGTAAGACGAGCTAGCCGACATCCATTACATCAATCGAGAAGCACTTGGATGGTGAGATCAATTAATAAGCAAACGGGAATCTTACCTCTGATCCAAAAAAAGGCAGTTATAGTGAAGGGACGAGAATACGTGGTTTGTGTATTGAGGGGTCAGCTCTACAAGAAATCATTCTCCACATCCCCTATCAAATAGATAACTTCCCGAGAAAGGAGGCAGAGGTGCTAGTGACATACATCAAGGCCTAGTGGTGAGTTCGCCATATTGGGGCCAGGTCATGGCCGAGAAGACCATTAAGGACAGGGTTACTATGGCCAACAGTATAGAGAGAAGATGCCTGCCAAACATGGTCAAGAAAGTGCCACAAGTGCAAATCCATGATCATATTCACCAACGTCCAGCAAATTCGGTTTGTCCCCCGGTGCATCACCACTCCGTTTGCCACAGATGGGGTGTGGACATCCTCGACTTTCCCACAAGCGCAGGCAAGAAGAAATTTTGATTGTGGCAGTGGACTACTTCACCAAAATTGGTAGCGGGTCGAAAACCAATGAAACATCAAGGGTGCCTGATGTGCAGGAATTTTTGAAAAGAACATCATCACGACGATATGGTTCCCTCTTCTATCGTCTTCGAACAATGGTCCACCAATTCGATTTCCATATTCTTCACCAATTGGGCTATCCGGATCAAGGGATCACGGCACATTTCGCCTCGGTTAGCTCATCCTTCAGCCCAACGGGCAGGTTTGAGTCCTTTAACAAGATTATCAGCAATGGGATTGAAAAAGAGCTGGACAATTGCTTAAGGGGTTGTGGAGTTGATGAATTTCAATGTGCTATGTCAATCCGGACAAACGGTAAAGAACTCCACCGGGGGAAACTCCATTGCACTTGTCTTTGGCTCGGATGCTGTGCTACCCATTGAGATATATGAACACGCTTTCGGGTTAATGATGTATAACCGAGAAGGAAATTGGGGGAAGCCATGAATGCAATTCTTGATCTAATCCAGAAATCCGGGCAACGTTCCTCCGCCACAGATTTACAAGATTAAGATTGTCCCGAGAGTAAATAAGCGTTCAAGCCATAGGCCTCTAATTGGGAGACCTTGTGTTGAGAAAGATGGAATCTACGGGAAGAGCTAAGGAGATGGAAGTTGCCCCAAATTGGAAGGCCCGTACAGAATTTGTGAGGTGCTACGGGACGGAACCTACAAGTTGGAAGATGCAAAGGGGCAACGACTTACTCACCCATGGAACACTGGACAATTTGAGAAAATCTATGTTAGCAACATACTTGAGTCGACCTGAAGGCGCTCATTAAAAGTCGAGTGCCAAGCGAGCACTGCCAATCACAAGTCTGAGTCGACCTGAAGGGCGCTAAAACTTTGTAAAAACTTTGAGTATTCTAGATTGAATGAAAGCCTTCATGACTTTGACTTCAACTGTGTTCATCATACAGGGGCAACTCCCCTCCATGGGCATACGTAAGATTCAAAAACGAAAAAACTACGCCCTAAGATCTCAAACGAGATTAAACAAATTATATTGTAAAATTAACCCAAAAATGCCTAAGTTAAACACTTAGAAGTTTTTAGGCATGGAAAAAAGCAGCCGAAAGGGGCAAATGTCCTCTGTGAAGGGAACAATTTCCTGGATTATATCGCGACGAGCAAAACACTCTGAAAAATGCGAGGTTACGAGCTTACCAGTTTTGCAAATTGGCAAAAATGGTCTCGCACAACTCCTTCAAGGGCAAACGTCCCGGCAAAGAACGCGAGGTGCGAGCTTACGTTTTGCCAAAATTGACAAAAAGGACTCCACCAATCCTTCAGTTGCAAACGTCCTCAAAGAATGCGAGGTACGAGCTTACGTTTGCCAAAATTGACAAAAACGGACTCGCACCAATCTTCAGGGCAAACGTCCCTCAAAGTATGTTGAGGTGCGAGCTTACCGTTTTGTAACTTGCAAAAATGGCCTGCACCAAACCATTTACAGGCAAACGACCTCTAAGATTTGCGAAAAGTGCGAGATGTCAGTTTGAAAATGGACAAAGTGGTCTCGCACTCTGGCACAAGGTCAGGAACTTGCTCATGTGCGAAAGAAAGTTATGGGGTTGCGAGAAATACACAAGTACAAGACCTCGTCAAAAGGTCAACCTAAGAAAGGAGGCTAGACCGCAGCTATTTAGACTCGCAAGCTACCTAGATTCGCACAAATCTGATCTACCAGGGAAGCTGCGGATTGTTCGAGCTTTCCGTTTTTGTAAAAAATGAGTGGGAAATCGCTCGCACAAATGACCCAACCAGGGAAGCTCGACGTGCGAGCTTACCGTTTGCAAAAACGATGGAAATTGACTCACAAAATCTGACTACAGGAGCTGCGACGTGCGAGCTTACTGTTTTGCAAAAACGTTGGAAGTTGACTCGCACAAATCTGTCTACCAGGGCAAAACTGCGACGTGAATATGGTTTCGCACAACATGATATTGCGTTCAGGAGGTATCCAGCGAGGGTGAAACTGCTATCGTCCTTGACTCAATCTCCAAGTTTAAGGCACAGTTGATGATTGACTTGACCCACTACTAGGCCTCAAGTCAATCGAATTTTAGAATCTATAACATTGGGACATTTCGCACAAAGTACAGAACTACATTACACTTGAGAAGCTTTTGATCGCAACATTAGAGTTCTGTGTGTAGTCCATGTGCCAGTGTAGGCACATATAACTACAGGGCAGGTAGACCTTGGAGTGCGAAGACTAGATCCCAAAAAAGTGAGGAACTGCGAGTATTTGGGACTATAGAATCAAAGTCATGGCCCTTGTGAAGTGCGAAGGTTGGACCTGTGAGTGCGAAGGCTAAGCTCCGTAAAAACTGCGACGTTTGGACTTAGAAACCAAACAAAACTGTAAGAGAATTTCATATGCAAAGGCAGAATGACACTGTGAGACACAAACTTGTGATTTCATTACAAGAGGATCATTTTGATTGATGGGAAGTGGAACATTACAAAGCTTGCTAGACAAAAGATTCTAGCGAGGCCGTAAACTTGTACAAATTATTAAGGATATAACAAGAGTAAACAATATTGCCCGACTTGGGCTGAACAAAAGTGAGGCGAGAAGAGGCCATCTGATGCACTAATTTCTTAAAAGTTTCCCAATCGAAGGACGATCTTCACTTGAGAGGGATAAAACCATTTGAAGGGCGAACTCTTCACTTGAGAGGGATAAACTTTGAAGGGAGAAGAAGATCAATCATCTGCCACTTGAGAGGGATAACTGATGGGCGAGAGGGATCACGATATGCGAAACTTCAACCTGGGTGGAAGTTTTTACCATTGTAACTTCAGACGCTCCAATCATCCGCGAGGGCTTAGATGGCGAGAAAAGTCATTCTGTCAACGATAGCATCATGTTCCGCAACATTCATGTTTTCAATTGTCGACG
>SNQN01000144.1:80463-103102 GCA_008642245.1 Bassia scoparia
CCTCACCTGTGACAGTCTTGCATCAGTTCTCATGCAGGCCATTGTCCTACGCCGATACTCCCTCACTCCACCTCTCGCCCTTATTCGATATCCACCCCTTTCAACCCACATACATGGTTTTATTGAGCTTGCTCTACATACATTTGTTGTTCACCCGTTTGACAATTCTATTCTATCTTTTGTTGAAACGCATGTTAATTCGTTTTATCCACCTGATTTATGCTGGACTAAAGAATAAAGTTTTCCAAAATTATTATAGAAACAAGACAATTTTTCCAACCGTCAAAACGGATCGGACGGAACCCTGCAGGTCTAGTCGGTCCCAAATTAACATCACCGGTTTGGTTCTGGTCTTGCAAATATGCAAGAATGATTACGGACTCAGTAGTCCGGTCCGGTCCCGAATTTGGACGTGTACACTCCTACGCCAGTCAACCGCGCCCTCAAATATTCTTATTTTACTCACGGTTGAAACACCCTACAAAAAATCGTGCCTATCAAAAGATTAAAAAAAACTCTGACTACCAAAGGATTTCGCGAAACACTGGTCTACAAAGGATTTCTAATAAATATAATTAGGTGTATACTCACTAGCTCGATCAAAAATCTAATGCTCATCTCCACATAGACTTGCTAATAAGGGTATGTTTTGTTCAATTTATTTTACCTGTTTTCAAACAAAGTAATTCAGATCAGATAAATAACGTTCCAAGATAGAAAAAATAAGTTGAGATGAAAGTTTGCAACTCCAATCATCAGTGATTGACAAGTGACACTTCCTTCATTAAGCATCCCAAAAAAAATACTATTCCATAACATGCAAACTCCCTAAAATCATCAAATATATGAAGGTCATTCCATTGGTTGTGCGCTTGATTGCACACTATTTACTACGGAGTAATTTCAACGTCATTAAGTTTAACTTTTAATCCATTAATGTAACTTTGAATTATGTAATTAAATGTATATAATTTGAATTAAACGAAGATCTTACTCTGTGTTTTTTTTAATTATAAGTATCATACGATCATTTCAGTTGGATTTTTCTTTAAAAAAATCGCCTAAAAGAATAAAAATTGGTCCGTGTATATTAACTGAAAAATAAATTGAATTGAAAATAAGATGAAGTAACAGACCATTATTAGTGAACTATAAATTTGAACAAAAATTTCAATTAAGTTTTTTTTAAGAGGGAATAACGTTACTAGTTGTGATCCAACTATTTCTTTTGTACTTCATGTACGTAAATGTCAATTACTAATGTTGTTGACTACTGGCTACTAAAAAACCCTCTTATAATTAAATGAATTGGTATTCAATGATTCGTCTAATTAATTTGAACTTAGCAAAAATTGAAGAATTTTAAGTAGTACTCCATAATTTTTCATACTTCCCAATAAGTCTCACTTACAAAATACGTTGCCAAGACATAATTTTGACCGTATAACATAATTATGATTATATGAAATTTAAAAACTAGATATTAATATAGATTTAAAACGATCCAATTACTGACTATATTTCATAGTTAAAGCAAAACTTGATTAAATGCTCCATGAATAGTGAAATTATCAAAGTGAAGCAATTATTTAGAAATGGAGAAGATCACCAATTGTTTTTCAATTGTGCACGTATAATGTACGAGTATGTAAGGAGTAAAGTAAATTTTAAAAAAATTGAAAACATCGATTATAAGTAACCACGATTGAATTATAAAAAACATTGCTGATAATAAGTCTTGCAACAAAATTACCTCTCATCATTTGCTCTTGCTTCATACTTCTATACACTGTTTTACACATTTGAACATTGGTTAAATTAGGGTTATTGGATAACAAATTATATATATTATTGCATATGTAAAAATTAACTATATATAAATGATAAACAACAATATATTAAAATGATCCATGTCAAGAAGCTAATTAAGATTGGTTGAATTTTACCTGAGATGACTCTTCACATGAGATAGGTTACGCCTTCACCCCATCATTGTAGAATCATCTTGGGTGTAGCCCCTAGGATCATACATGCAAGAGATTATTAACGAGGAAATATAAACAGTAGCGAACTAAGATTATACGTTGAAGGGGAAAAGATAAAAATCACTAAAAGATGATTTTTTTTTTGGAAACAAGGAAGAGTCTATGATAAGTCAAAATCTTAGGAGTTCGTAAATTGAGTTGTAAACAAGTGATATGAACGGGAGTATAAAGTGTAAAATCTTACATTTAATAATTAACTTAGCATCTTTGAACATTGAAATATTGATTAAACTACTACTAGCTAGAAGCAAAATTTGAGGGCTTACTACTTCACCACCAAGTCTCTCAACAGCACGACAAAGCAGTGATGGAGTCATCCGTCCATCGCAGCCTCGGCGCGTTTGATCTACATACGGTCGAACACCCCTCTTTCATCTCTCATCATCGTCCAAATTCTCACCCTACTCTCTCTTTCTCTGTATGTTCCAATTTTATCAGATGTCTGCAGGAGATAGACCTCTTTCTTTCTTACTAGCTTTGAATTAAGGAAGAAGCTTGTAGACTAGAGAATATAAATATGCTTCATTATTATATAGTGAGGCTTGAGCACATAATGCCAGTTATATGAGTACATGCATTTTTGCAATAAGCTAAATGGGAGTGTTATCACTTCGTGTGCAAAATCTTCACGGAATTCTAGACATTTTGTGCGAAAGTTCAATTTTGCATTCATGATTCTTGAGGAAAAAATTTTGGTGTGGTAGTGTTAATGACAAGAATGCTTGAATTCATGTAGGCTATCATGCATGAGTACGACAAGTAGTCATGACACCATGCATAATGGCTTTAGAATAATAACAGTATGATCTTTTCTTTTATAAGAGAGAAGATCTATCGGTGGATCGTCCAATCTAATGTTCATTGATTCGCAATTAATAACCATTTTCGGATTTTGGAGAATATGCTAATATATCTTTATGGTGACGACTGACTCGTGAGAATGAAGTTGAAGGAAAATGATATTCGTTAAGTCCAAAATAAAGAATGAGTCACATGACTCATATATATAGGCTCGATCTACCTATTAATGTGTGTGTGTGGGGTAGTTAATTAATTTCAACTCTTTGAAAGGTAAATTTTTCAAGGTGTTTATGCTTTTTATAGATATAGGGTCGTCTCTGAGAATTTGGAGGCCCGTTCTAATTGTAATAAATTAAATGGGGCCCTAAAATAATTCTTTTAGAACAAATTTTTAAAAACTTGCGATCACCTTTTTCAATTTTGCGACCGTTTTTATTTATTTAGCGACCGATTTTGTCCATTTAGCGACCGATCAGAAACGATCGCTAAAATCGGTCGCTAAACTGGGTTTTTTATAAAACAAAATTGGGCCCCTTTTTTCTAGCCTTCTAGGAGCCCTGACGCCCTGTTAGTCTGTTACATGTCACATTTTGAACTTGCTAATAGACGGGCCTGAATAGATACATGTATAATTGATAATACAATAAATGCGTTGTCACTCATTTTCAACCTTTTTTTAATTCCTATAATAATAATACAATAATGCATCCTCACTCATTTTCAAATAAGAAAAATTATTTAAAAAAATTTAAGAAAATGATATATATACATAGCCTATACATAGTCCTAAGGGCTATGTATAATAGGACTAAAATGAAAATAAAAATTGAAATTGAACATTTATTACTTAGATTAGTGTGTAGTTTTGTATTGTTTTCCCAAATTATTTCTTTAAATAGAAATACATTAAATGCTTATATGTAGTCATTCACTAGCTAGTTACTTCACTAGCTTGTCCAAAAATTAAATAAAAACTGATAAAAAATAAATGTTGTTTCACTAYCTGGTTACTTTAAGAGTCATATACTTTTGATAGAGTATATATATATATATCTTATTTCTGGACATCAACTATCAATTTAAACTTTTGGTTGAGATGGTCCGGTTAATATGGTATCAGAGCCAACGTGACACAAATGTCACGAGTTCGAATCTCTCCTCTTTCTCCTTCTAAGTGGAATTAATTCGCGTCAAGTATGGGTGAGTTTGTGTTGCGTCTACATTTCAAGTTCAAAGGGTCTTTCATGTGAGGATGAGTGATAAAGTATATAACATATTCCTGGGCATCAACTATCAGCTTAAGTTTTTAATTGAGGTGGTCCGGTTAACAACTTTTTATATACTACATCTCTAACCCCAACTAGGTAATAATAATGCTCCAATTAAATTTTGAAGGGAGGAAAAAAATACTCATCGTGTTTATATGTTGATTTCGACGACTTTGTTTTCAACTCGTATAATCTCAAATAATATTTCTGCAAAAATATTTGATCAAAGTTGGTATTCATCATATTGATGTGATGATGAATTTATTTTATAGAGTGATCGAGTATACATCCTCCGTATCAAAATAAACGCAACGATTTGACGCTTTTTCTCTCTACTCTATGTCAAATCGTTGCGTTTATTTTGATACGGAGGAAGTATATTATATTCCTGGATCTCAACCATCAGCTCAAGCTTTTGATTGAGATGGTCTAGTTATTATGGTATCAGAGCCAGCGTGACACAAAGGTCACGGGTTCGTATCTCACCTCCCTCTTCCTTCTAAGTGGAATTGATTCGCGCCAAGTATGGATGGATCTGTGCTACTTCCGATCCACATTTCAAGCCCAGAGGGTCTTTCATGTGAGGGGGAGTGATAGAGTATATATATTATATATTCTTGGGCCTCAACCGTCAGTTTAAGCTTTTGGTTGAAATGGTATGAATGTTACGCTCATCGTATATTGCYTGTATGCCAAAAGAATAAATTAATTAATTTAAAGAAAAAATTGATAAAAACAGTCTTAGATGTATCCGTTCTTTCAAAAATAGTCTCAACTATTAATGGAGATTGTTTTAGAACATATACAGTCACGATTATGACTGTTTATATAAACACCCTTAAAATTGAGACTATTATAAGTAGGGCTGAGCACCGATCCCAAATCGACCGGACCGGACCGGCGATCGGATCTCCAAAATTGTTGGACCTGGACGAATCTGAATTCATTCCGATCTAGACTGGACGGACTTGAATTCAGGTCCGGTCCAGATCTGGATTTTATTAGACCTATTTTTTTTGTTTTTGCTCTTTAATCATCGAACCTGTTACCAACTTACTAGTTACTAACTTATCTTAGAGACTTACACTTCAAATATAATAATTTAGGGTCCAAATTAACAGCATACGATCTAATTAGTAACGATTACAAACATCATTGTTCTCAAATACTTCCAACTACATTACAACTTCACAAGTTCACCACTTGTAAGTAATAACAGTGTTTGAAATTTCAATGCAGTATGAAATTGCTAGTATGAACTTGTAATAACACTGTTTGAAATTTTATACTACCATGCTAATTGCTAGTATGCTAATTAAAATGCAATATGCTAGTATAAAATGCATTAGGCTAGTATGCTAGTATAAAATTTTTGAGATTAGTAGCGTATAATAATGGAGTGGATAGGAGAGTTATTAATTTTTGAGGGAAAAAAAATTAATAATTATTTCGGTCCACCGGTCCGGACCTAAAAATCCCGATTTTGGACCGGACCGGACCGGACCGAAAGACCGGCTCCCCTATTTTCTTTGGATCTGGACCTGGACCGAAATCAGCGGTCCGGTCCGGTCCGATCCGATTTCAAGTCCAGATCCAACCTTTGCTCACCCCTAATTATAAGATAATCAATAATTGAAATTGTTTTTCTCGATTTTTCCAAAACTAAATACTTGTACTTTTTATATTTGTTAGAGAAAAACAAAAAGAATCGTTGGCTAGAGACCACATAACCAAAAGTAGAAGTTATTCGTCAAAATTTCAAATGCAAAAAGAGAACATGCGTACTAATATACCACATAAGATAAGATTAGTATATATAACTTGACTATATAAGAGTGTATGTAATATGTTGTATGTTGTATGTTGTATGTTGTATTACACGAGATTCCATTTTGTTTGTCTGAGACGACACGACGAAGGGATTCTATCTTATCGTGCATGCATGCATGCATGCTGGCCTCAATATCGATCATTTCGGTGCAGCATTTTTTTTTTATCAGATTCTCCCCTTTTACAAAAAGAATGATCTAGGAGGGAGTATGAATTGTACTCACGGGTTTCGGCCAAAAGCTCAAACTGATAGTTGAGATGGTTCGTRCATTGARATACACGGTATCAGAGTCAATGTGACGCAAAGGTTAAGAATTTGAATCTCYATCTCCTTCTTCTCTCTTCGACTATTGAGRCTCATCCTCTGCCTCAGCCCCAACTATTGAGRGACGCATGTGGTGCATGCCTGCATCCACATTTRAAGTCGAAGAGYTCTTTATGRCGATRAGTRGATGCATGTGTAATGTGTTGCATGCGTGCATGCGTCCAAATTTGAAGTCGAAGAGATCTTTATGTCGATGCATGCGTCCATATTTCAAGTCAAACAGATTTTTATGTGATAGGACGTGATATAATTTTTAAAAAATATATATATAATAATGTAGGTTAGGCATGAAGTTAGAAGTTGAAAATTTGGATCTTATTTTTCAACAATGGCTTTCAAGTTTAAGTTCTGATCACTTTGACCATATATGCTAGTTATTGAGCATGCTTTCACTTGGCTTCATCTTTAATCCAAATTTCCACGTATGAGATATAGTTCCTATCATATCTCTTCGTGCAGAAGCCATGTTGCCCACACCAGATGCTCTTCTATATAATTAGATACATACATAGTAGCTCCCTCGATGAATGATAGATCGATAACAGTGATTGAAGTACAATAATAATGATCACCACGGCCCGGGATTTCGAAATTGGAGAAAGAATTACGATCGTTTGGTTGTTTAGGTAAACACACTTTTAAAAAAAAAAAAAACAAAAAACATGATTGTGAATTGGGTTAAGGTGAATCAATTGCCATTTTTTTAAAATTGAATAAAATTAATTGAACCTCYTGGATTCGAACTTTTCAAATATAAAGCTTAGAAATTTGAATGTTAAAAGGGATATATTCAGYAGGTGTTAAAAACATAAGCTAATAGTATTCTGAATTAACAATTTTTYAAAACGACAAATATTATAATTAACTCGTGTTCTTGTTGGGATTCGATCTCGTGATCTTTGTAATCCAAAAGAGGGGCCACCAAAAATACAAGTAAAAGGAGAAAGAGTTGGGGAAGAAAGTAATAAAAGTAAAACTTGTATTAAAATGGATGTGGTCAAGGTTTCAATCCCACAACCAACATACTTGCAGCAACATGCTTTCAACGTATGCAAACAAGCACTGAGCTGCTTCGCCATATTGTTGTTTTTTCTATCTTTATTAATATATATAACTATTTTTGAAAAAAAAAACTTTTTTATATAAATAATGGGGGACGCCTATAATCTCGAGGAGTTTTAGCGAGTTATGCATTGAGAGAAAGTGATACTAATCTTCACATACATACATTCTTTGTCNNNAAAATTTTAATGACTTTAAATGATGCCTTAAACATTTGAGTTTTTCTTTCAAATTATTAATAAATTATTTATTTATTATAATTATTACATAAAAACAAGAGGGGTTATTACATAAATTTACTTGGAAGGTGGGAGACAAACAACTAAGGAAAAATATCATTATTTTTATTTAGTAATTAATGGGACCATTTTCTTAAGAAAATCTATAACAGATATAACAGGTTGATTATTTTTCATTGTTCAAGTCATATTCTACAAACATTTATTTGATAACATTTAACTTAAGTTCAAAACAACCACACATATATCAAAATTTCTAAGGAGTTTAAAAAAAATAACACGCTAATTCGAACACCATAACTGCGTCAAAGGGGTAATTTATAGGTTACTTTAATTTGTAAAACTTTCCCACAAAATTTATGAAAATAACGTCAACACAAGTCGTACACATGATGCATAAAATAAAGTATTTAATTCAAAAAAAATCCGCACATAAATGCATAAACCGTTGATGATTACCTCTAATCAACGACTCTTGTCGCACGCTTCGATACATCTATTCCTGTCTCTTATACACATCTAGATGTGTATAAGAACTATATATCGTATTGTATATTACCTGGGTAGTGTAGGAGCACAAGGAATTGGAACCCTTAAGAAGATCATTGAAAATGATATATTCATGAGACTTCTTAGCACCATATTCTGGCAACTGAAGGGTGGTGATACCACCGATTCTTGCACAGGGCGATGGCTGCAAAGGTAGTGTTGGTTGTGGTGGTTGCAGAATTTGGTGACGGTCCGGAAAATGCTTGTTGAGGGCGTCATTGACAAGCCTGGACTTGAGGCGTTGTAGACGAGTTTGCCTACGACTTACAGGACGAGAAGAGCAAACCTTAGCATAAATTCTTGCTTCTTGACCAATATTCATGGCTCTGTTTAAGGCATCTACATTAAGATACAACCATAAGCCATATCAAATATAGAGTACAAATTTAGTTTCCAATCACTACTTTATATTGCTACAAATTCAAACTTTAATTAATTTTTAGAAAAAATGCAAGTTTTTTACACCAAAAATATCTTATGATAAGATCGATTGTGACAAATGAGCTGAATATGAGTTGAGTAAGGAATGTAACATAGTACACCTTAAATGTAGGTTTTCTTTGAAGTGTCAAGAAGCTTTGACAAAAGTAAATTTTGTATTGTTAAAAAAGATATCAATCAAAACTTTAACTTATATATGATATATATTATGCTCTGATGCCAGTATTTATTACCAATATTTTATGCCAATATTTTACATATAATAAGTTTTATTTAGTGAGCTAAATGTTGTTCAATTTATCATTAAGAGAAGCAAATATCAAATTAAAATGTTTTAAAATGATACAATTTTGCAAAATTTGTAATAAAAATGCTTTATATATATATTTTCCAACCATTTCAGACCAAAGAACAAGATCTAAGTATTAGCCAATTATTATGTTAAGTTAAAACATGTAAATTTTATGATTTAAATGATGCCTTAAACATTTGAGTTTTTCTTTCAAATTATAATAATTATTTATTTATTATAATTTAAAAAAACAAGAGGGTTATTACATAATTTACTTGAAAGGGAGACAAACAACTAAGTAAAATATCATTATTTTATTTGTATTAAAGGGGACCATTTTCTTAAGAAAATCTATACAGAAAACAGGTGATTTTTTTTCATTGTTCAAGTCATATTCTACAAACATTATTTGATAACATTTAACTTAAGTTCAAAACAACTCACACATATATCAAAATTTCTAAGGAGTTAAAAAATAACACGCTAATATCGAACACCATAACTGCGTAAAGGGGTAATATATAGGTTACTTAATTTGTAAACTTTCCACAAAAATATGAAATAACGTCACACAAGTCGTACACATGATGCTAAAATAAGTATTTTAATTCAAAAAAATCCGCACATAATGCATAAACCGTTGATGTTACTCTAATCAACGACTCTTGTCGCACGTTCGATACATCTATTCAATAGATTAAAAAACCACCGGATTTATGTAAGATTTGACATAATAATCAACAAAAATAAGAATAATAGAAAAAATGATCTCATGCTCAAGTAAATAAAATAATTACTTGAGGTGACTCTTGACGTGAGACACACTGTTCCATCGACTCCCATCGCATGCAAAATCATCTTAGCGAGTAGCCCTGGAAACAACACAACATCTAAAGTTAAATTTCTTATATGAATTTCAACGAAAAAAATACCATAAAATCTACTCCCTTGTTTTAATATTAAATTCAACGAACTCATTTAGTTTTTCACTATAATATAATAAAATTGTATATACAGAATTATCTAAACAACGCCTGAAATGGTACTTACTGTCTTCACCCAAGTCTAACAAAGCACAAAATGAATCGTGGTGAAGCTCTTCCGTCACCGGAGTCGGGTTTTTTGACCTAACTAGGATCTCACAACACTTTGATTTGCATTAGCATCAAGATGAGAATTATTAAATTCCTCGCCATTGGGATCTTATCAGAATTTCACCTTTTACAGTTTTTTCTCTTAATTTTTTTTTTTGTGAGAGAAAATGATATGAGGGAATGAATAGAATAGAGTTGAGATGAAGAGGTATAATAGAAGAAATGCAAGTGAGAACTCAGAGAAAGGCAAGGAGGACTCGTGTGATTTTACTGCATTTTGTCGTTTACTAGGATAAGTCTTACACATACTAGAAAATTCAGTTGTGTTTTTGGGATTCTAAATATAATAAATACATTCATTTACAAAAACAGGAAAAAGATAGTAAAAAAGGGAATAAATTAAAATTTCAAGATTCTTTTAAACCATTATAGAGGTTTTTTTGTGCCTTGGATTTAATTTTTTTTTTTGTAAAAACAATGAGGTTTTTATACAATTATTGATTTGATAATTCTTTCATGTAAGTGGCCTGCTTTTCTCTGAATAAAAAGATATTTATAATTTTTTTTTAGAACTCCTAGTGTGTACTATTGAGATGGTTTCACACACACTATGTATACTAGATATTTACTCTTTAGAGATTTATTTTTATCAAGATTTGGTTAAATATATATTCAGTAATTAATTAATTACTTTATTTAGTATAAAAAAAATACGTAAATAGGTCTTTTCTGGATGAGATTGGGTGTCCTTGTGTTTTTATTTTTGAATATCTGCTATAAACTATATTAAATTTGCTTTTTAAAAAAATGTATATGCTTTGTTTTAGAGGTGATTCTATGTTTTCTCTAGTTAAATATCCTACACATTCTTGAACTAACTAGGACTCCTAGAACAATGGAATTCAATAAACATGTACATTTTTGCTCATATTTGATGTCTATTTTATTTTTGTACAATCCATAAGCATTTATTATTTCAAGTATAAATAAAAAGTCTAAAAAGATATATGATACTAATACAATTATTGAAAGGTGCTCAAACAAAAGTTCTAAGATCAATATATCATTGTTATAAACTAAGTACAATAATCTAATTCAACATTCCCATATATACATGCTAGTACTATATAAGTAATAAACTCTTTCTTGAATTGACTCCATATTGATTAGTCCTTGTCATTTTGGGTTGTGTCACATAGTGACTCGATGCTAGTATATTATTCTCTTGATGTAGTACCCTTAGGTCCAAAAAATGAAAAAAAAAATATTCAACACATTACAATGTGTGAATTACTATTGATACAATGTTAAATATGTAAAATAATCAATGTCAAAACTATATTTATTATTTTTGTTTAAAACTTTATTTATATATTTTAACATTTTTCATATAGTAGGTAATAGCTAATGCGAGCCCATATCATCAATTATGATGCTTAACGACGCTAATGAGGGATAAATTCAGCCTATAAATGGTAAACTAGTTAGTTGTACTTAGACTAAAGGTATTGCACACTCTTTTTTTGAGCTTTGTCAATCCCAATCATAGAAATTTTTTTTAGCAAATGAAAATTAAGAGTAATGGTTGTACATATACAATTAGAAACATGAGTTTTACTATACACTTGTCTTTTTTATACAAATATGCTTGGAAAAGTACGAAATAAAAATAAGAAATCACTTATGGGGGGAGGGGCGGCGGTGGTGTCACACCTAATTTTACTCATTTATTCTTACTACTCTTTTTTATCTATGTATTAGTAAGGTTAATTTGATAAATTGAATATATTATATAATCAATTGAGATTACATTACTACCTTTACTAATCTTTCTTCATTATTTTTTTGAGTGAAGTTATTTTAGTTAATTGGATGTATTATTATAATATGAGATTAAACTTATTAATTGTCAATCTAAAAGCATTCAAATTGTTTAWTCTTTTTTGATAGTAAAATATACTCTCTTTGATCGTTGATATATCAAATTYCCACACTAAAAAAGTTACCGCKCGCATCGCARGCATAAAAAACTGGTATATATAATGGAAATGCATTTACTAAGATCATATTTTCAGGATTCTTGAGGAGGATGAAYCAAAGTAAAGGATAGATGTTAATGACATAAGCATTACATGCAAAACTGCCTTGCAAGTTGCATGCATGAAACTGGTGAAAGCTAAAAATCTCCCTTTCTTCCGGGTTCATGTTTTTTTGTTTTTTCTTATTTTTCCACTCTCAAATTAATTGCAACTTCAATTCATCAGTTTTCTAGTACTTGCACTATTTGAATTTGATACAATTTTTAAAGTGGTCAATGAGATAGAGGGAATGAGGAAAAAGGAAACACATGTCTTAGGAGAGAGAGAGAGAGAGATAGATATTATTTTGCTAAAAAGAAAATTTTGTAATTAATTTGCAACATCCAAAATTGGTGAAAGTAATAATAATTAAAAAAAAAACCTAAAGAAAGTGTAATAACACGACACTTAAACACTTTGTTATACCTTTGTACTTGGTTGTTGGTTGACGTAGAAAAATAGTCTAACTTACTAGTTACATTTCATGTTTGACTTGTGATTCCCACAAACTATTTTTTCGACTTTGCCTTTAATTATCTTTTGTTAGTTTTTTAGTGTATTCAAATAATTTCWATCCATTTTATTCTTATTTAATCACTTTCTAATTTACTTCAAAAAAAAATTACTTTCTAATTGAATATCTTCGTTTTTCCCTTAAATTAAATCATTATGTAAGATATGGTAGAAAAGGAAAATGTATCAATGATTCGAACCCCTAACATTCTTGTCAATCTAGACCTGACTCTAATACCATATTAGTGGATAATCTCAACAAGAAGATTAAGCTGATAATTGATGAATGTTTGCGATTATGTTTCTTGCTCTTTTGTCAATTATAAGAAGAAGGATAATCATAGAGGTGAGCATGGGTCGTGTCGGGAGGGTGTTTATGGTGGTTAGGGTTTAGGTAAGTATTGCGGTCAAGGTTTCGAGGGTGGTTGAGGGAGTTTTGACGAGTGGATTAGGGTTTTAAGGGTGGTTCAGGGAGTTTCGAGGGGTAGATTAGGGTTTTCGAAGGGTGGACCAAGGAGGAAGTTTTGGGGGTTTCGAGTGGGAAGAATTTCGAGAATGGCGGAGGGTTTTTGAAGAGTGGGGGATGAGTTTTGAGGGTGGTTGTGGGGCTTTCGGMGGTGGCGCAGTGTGGTTGGTGGTGGTGGAAAGGCGTGCCGACGAGTGGTGGAGCATTCCGACGAAGCAAGGCAAGCAGTGAGGTAGGCGTGATGGGTTGGTGGGGGGCATGGTGATGGTGTGTTAGATAGGGAAAGGGAATTGAAAAGAGGAGGGGGAGTAGGGAATGGAGGAAGAAGACTTTGGAGGAATGGGGAGGGGAAAGGGAATGGAAAATAATGCATAACAAACAATTTCAAAAGGAATAAGGGCAGTTTATTTCCTTTCCCTTTTATATTTACCCCCAACCAAACAACCCCTTAGATACAATTAATAATGTTAGTAAGAACATGTGTATGACACATATAACTGGTTGACTAGGTACAATTACACATTTTTTCCTTTTCATTTGTGATTATAAATGAATAAAATATTTTTCAATAAATAAATTATTCTTAGGGTTGGCAAGACGGTACCCGGACATTTGGATGGAACCGGATCGAGTTATCCCGGTAGATTTTTTAAAAAAATAAGAACCAAAATCAAGGGTTTCCTCTACTATGGTACCCTACAAAATATTTTACGACATCTTATTCGCGTAAAAGGCCATTTTTTTATTTATTCTAAGTTTATAGACCAAACTTTACATGCCTAATCGATTAACAATTTCTTCTAATTCCCCATTTTACCCTTGAATTTACTAATATTTACCCTTGTGTCCTAAAACAAATTAATTTAAAAAAATTCCTCATTTACTATTTAACAACCTTCTCCCTCTCCAACCCTTAGCCATCGCCATCCCGACTGCAAACACTACCTACCTGCAACACCCCTCTGCTACACCGCTCCCCTCGCCATCATCCTCCCTCGTAAATCCGTCATCGCTCAGAAACAAATCCCGTCATCCTCTAAATTTCACTTCTTTTTCCGTCCGCTCATCAACAAAAACCACAACCTCTCAAAAACTACCCTCCACTCACGAATCACACAACCAGCAATTAAATAAAGCCGGGATAATAGTCGAAGCAAAGTTCGCAACTATCAATTCAACAATATACAACCATACTCAATTTCCTGTAATTTGGAATTTGAAATCTTTTAGTGTCAGAACTCAAGTTCAAAACCCTCTATTTTTGTTTCGATTTTCTATAATTTGACGAGTAGTGCTATGGACGCCATCTTGCTGCGCTTGGATAAGAAGTTGGTTACAACTTTTTCACCCCTTGGGGTGCTCCCCCGACTCGGTGTTGTAGTACTGTCACCCCATTGCGCTGGTGTACCGGTGTTGTTAGGTTGTGTGTATCTCTCCGCGATTGTTTGTGTAATGTGTGCAGATAGTTCGACTTCTCTCCGTCGGCCTGATATGTGTGTGCTTGGTAGCGAGAGCCTTGCGGTGGCGGTGCGTTGAATGACGGTAGTAAGGGATGGCAAGTGCGTGTGTGGTGGTTGTGGGTTCTTGGTTAGGGTTGTGGGGTGATTGGGTGAGGTGCTCGGTCTCGGGTGGTGGTGGCAAGCCGGGGAAGCCTAAGCAACGTGGTGGAATTAGGATGTAGGTGATGAATGCTGATTGATAATTTGAAGAGAGAGAAAGGGGGGGGTTTAGAATGGGGTTAATTAGATTTAGGATTTTTTTTTTTTTTTTGAATAAGGGTATTTAGTAATCATTAGTTTATAGGGAGAATTAGTAGTAAGTGGCATATTTAATTACTCATGTTATAATTGGTGGCGTATAACGTAGAATAAAAAAAACACATGGCTACCAAATAGAATTCGTAAAAATTGATGGCTACCATATAGAAAAACCCAAAAAATAAATAAAAAGCAAGATTATCCTAGCTAATTCATACTTTATACAATAGTATTCAAATTTCTATTGTTATAATAATTTGGCCTTAGCAATGTATTTATTAAACTCTAAAAGTCATAACCAATTACCGGTACCGGTTATAAAACCGATGGTGCCGGGTACTTGTAATCAGGTTCCAAAATTTTCGGACACGAAACCGGACAAACCGGTTCCTCATTTTTGGAACCGGAAACCGGTACCAATCCAACCGGTTCCGGATCGTTCCAGGTATCGAACGGATAACTGTTTTTGCTCATCCTAGATATAGTCCGCGCGGTTGTACTATAGTATTTGTCGTAAGTTGGTATTAAGTTGCTAACAATTGGGTAAAGCACTATTTTTTCATTTTATGTACTTTTGGCTTATTGCATTTGCACATGTACATAAAAATTATTTCTACTATAGATATATTGGTCCTAAGTCCTCACAGTGTCAAAGCCTTCTTTGTAAATTCCCTTATTTCCACAAAAACAAATTGCATAAAAATCACATTATTATTACTATCGATTTTCAGCAAAAGGTACACATATATTTGCATATTTCTTTTTTAATTGACTAGTACAAATGGGTTTCTTATTCCACTACTTGAAAACTTAATTTCTAAGTTTTAATTTTGCAATGTGCTATTTTTATCCATTGGATAATACCATATATTGTGTACACCACATACATTTAGTGTAACTGTATATGTATCATTTTCCCGATTGTCGAGAAGGCTTATAATTGTTTAGTACTAATTTTATGTGTACGCGATGCGTGCATAGAACGTAAAAATTGTATTCCTTGAAAAATGGTTTATAGTAGGAGTATATATAATCAATAAAATGTTTAATCTAATCAACAATAGAATATATTTGATGTTTAATATTTTGAAAATATTATGACTTGAAATTCAAAAATAGTATCATATATGTTTCTATCTAATTTGAATAGTAGTCATTTTTTCACTATTTTAAATTATTGAATAAGTAAAGGGTAGTTTAGGCACATCAATTAATAATTTTTAAAATTCATTAAGAGATAAAAGACATTTAGAGGGGGAAACCATCTTCCTCCATTTCAATATAATAGAGATTGTATTATTATTTTTTATTTTTAATTTTTGTAAGACTTTTTTACATACTTATATTTTCTTGTAAGGTTGACAATAGAGATAATGACGTTGCAATTTGGCACAAAAATATTTTAAAAAGGGAGGTCAAACTGTTTTGCCACATTTTAATTTCTTCCATTGCATGCATGCAATCGGTGAGTTGGTGAAACTTTGATGAATTGCATGTTTTGCAACCATTTTTATAGGAAGTAATTTGCATGCGACAAAGCGGTTTCGAGTATGTTGTTTGTTAAGAGGTCATCATACAAATAAAATTCTACTTGAAAATGTATGTCGCCGCAGAGTTTAATTGGTCTTTTTTTTGGGGAAGGTTCAATGGGATGTATGTAACGCTGCACTCCTACATGGCATATTCAAATATTCATTTTCATATAATGTCGAATTCAGCTAGGTGTATTGTGCAAGGTTAATTAATAAATAAAAAACGTTGTGGTTTTAAGAGTGTTCTACCATAAATAAAATAGAAAACTTTTGGTTAAATAATAAAATTATTGGTAATTATGATTGTTATTGATAAGAGTTTGGGGATTGCGACAAAGCGGTTTCGAGTATGTTGTAGTGGAAGATGTCATCATATACACTTAAAATTCTACTCGAAAATGTACGTTGCACTAGTTATAATTCGTCTTTTTCTTTTGAGAAACTCGAATGGGATGTGTTTACATTGCATTCTCCATAACATATTCAAAAATTTATTGTTGATTCTAGATTCGGTTAGGGATACTTTGCGCATTGTAAAAAAAATCGTTGTGAGAAGGTATTGATATACTAATCATAGAGATGGGTCTGAGTCGGTCGGATGACCCAAGTGCAAGCCCTTGGGCCTGTGCCTAGGCGGACTGTGTTAATTAAGCTCATGTCATGTCGTGTTGTGCTAGCCTTGTGCCAGGTCCGACCCATGCTTACTCTAGGTAATCACGTAGCCTCTGTTTTAGCTCTGGTAATCAAGGTGTACCATGTCCAACTCTAGGTAATCCTGTCCAAAACCATAAACTAGCGATATATTAGTTGTAAATGTAGGTGATGGAGTACACTTAATAGGTTTACTTTAATACTTTAAAAGTTTAATATAAATCACCAATCACCGCTATTCATTTGTTGATTATATATCTAATAATATATATATTAATATAATTATATATATATATATATATATATATATATATATATATATATATATACTATATATATACATTTGATTAATTTAATAATCTCATATATATATATATATATATATATATATTTGAATTATTTAATAATCTATGATCAATTAACCTCAAAATATATGCTACTCCCCATTCCTCAAAGAATAAAATACCTACTCTTATACATTTTCAATGCTTATTTTTTTTAATATATAATGTTCTAGTCTTTGGGTTAAAAAATAATCATTAAACATTATTATGAATAATAATGTTTTGAACATAAATGAGGCCATTACGCCTCGATTCATCAAGATATAAATCCTTTTCTTAATGTTAAATTTTCTTACTTTTTGAACTTTGATAGACTAGGTCGTAGTCTTGAGAGAAGACTTTATATCGTAGTCACTTTCCCCGTTTATCTTACCATCAAAAAAAAAATAAACATGATATTCGTGAACATTTAGATGCAATTAAAGATATTGGTCTTCCTAATAGTGTCTGTAATAATGTTTGTAATGGTCCCATGCAAGTTGATAACTTTACCAATTGTAATAATTGCGTCAGAATCTAAACTTGAATGAACCTTTGTAAAAAAAAATAATAAGAGCATGTGTATGACACATACAAGTATACAAGTGACTAGTAAGGTACAATTACACCCTTTTTTCTTTTCATTTGTGTTTATAAATGAACAAAATCCAGTGTCAATATAATAAATAAATTATTTTATAAATGAAAAATAATAAATTTGACTATACTTAGCAATTAGTTGTAGATACAATCAGTTATATTGTATAATATAATAAGGAGTAGTGTACAATTTGTCTTAGGTTGGTATTAAGTGCTAACACCCAACCATTGGTAAGGCCCATATTTTTTTCTTCATTTTTCTATCCAATTTTTTTTTAAAAAAAACAAACTATTGCCACATGTTGCATAAAATTATATCAACAATTGATACATTGGTCAAGAGTCCTAACAAATGTCAAAGCCTTCTTAATAGGATCCTCTCCTTAATAAATTCCCTCATTTTCACAAAAACAAATTGCATTAAAAATACATTTAATTTGTCATTTACTATGGATTTTGGAGAAGAAGCTACACATACACACTTAGTGTATTTCTCTTTTTTCAAAGTTTAAACTTTGCAATGTGCTATTTAACCATTGGACAATAGACCATGTGTATGTGAGGACCACATATATTTAGTATATGTGTATCATCACTCCGATTTTCGAGAAGGCTTATAATTATTTTAATATTGTATTACTCCCTCCGTTTCAATTTATCTTTTGCGTTTGTAAAATTGTACGTTAATTAAGGGAAATTAGTATTTGGATAAAATAATCGGTATTACTTGGAAGTTGTATTATTCTTTTAATTTGTTTGAGAAAAGTGTAGTAAAATTTAAGTGAATTAAAAATGAGTGGAAGAGATAAGTTTAGGTGGAAAATCGAGAATAAAGAGGTAATAAATAAGGGGTAATATAAGAACTTTTAGGAGTAAAAGTAACATTAATAGGTAAAAAAATAAAATATAAAAAAAGAAACGTAAAGAATAAAAGAGAACACCAAAAAAGAAAACGTAAAAAATAAACTGAAATGGAGGGAGTATTATTTCCTATTTATAATTTTTTATTTTTTATTTTTGTAAGAGTTTTAACACATATATTTTTCTTTGTAAGAGTTGACATTAGAGATAATTGACGTTGGCAAAATTGGAAGTATGGCACCAAAAATAATTTTTTAAAAGGGAGGTCCAAACTGTTTGCCATATTTTAATTTCTTCGATGCATGCAATAATCTGTGAGTTGGTGAAACTTTGATGAATTGCATGTTTTTGCAACCATTTTTTTTATAGAAGTAATTTGCATGTGACAAAGCGGTTTCGAGTATGTTGTTGTTATGAGGTCATCATAAAATTAAAATTCTACTTGAAAATATATCGCACAAGCTATAATTTCATCTTTTTTGGGTAGGTGTCAAATGAGATGTGTGTAACGCTGCATTTCTGCATGACATATTCAAAGAATTCATTGTCATTTGTCAATGTCGAATTCGGTTAGGGGTACTTTGTGCAAGGTTAAAAAAAATATCTTGATTTTTGGAGTGTTACCATGAATTAAAATAGAGAAAAAAAAATATTAAATAAATAAAAACATTGGTAATTTGTGATCGTTTGTGACAAGAGTGTTTGAGACTATGACAACAGGCGGTTTTAAGTATGTTGTTGTTAAGAGGTCATTATACACTTAAAATTTTACTCGAAAATGTACGTTGCACTAGTGATAATTTGTTCTTTTTTTCTTTTGAGTGACCTCAAATGGGATGCGTTTGACGTTACATTCTTGCATGACATAGTCAAGAAATTTATTGTCGATGTCGAATTCAGTTAGGGGACTTTGCGGCTTTGCGCATGGTAAAAAAAAAATTGTTAGTTTAATTAGGGTTGTTGCCGTAAATGAAATGGAAAGAAACTCAATTGATTAATTAATGAAGGCTAATTATGATTTTTATTGATAAGAGTTTTGGGCTTCTTGTTTGTCGTTTTACTTGTTTCTTATTAACATTTTTTTTTGTAAGAAATTCATATTTTAGCCTTTGCATCATTGCATGTGTCGCAATTCAAGTTTCATATGGGCGCAACCTAAGCCTTGCGTTGGGAAGCCTTGTGAGTTGTGACCACAAAGAAGCACAACTACATACCCAAGTGGCTCTTTAACCGAGTAAGTCAAGGCGGGCACAATCGAGTAACCGAGTAAGCCAAGGCGGGCACAATCGATTAACCAAGTAAGTCAAGGCAGCACAATCGATTACATTGAATCAACTACTTTATGAGGCTTGAACTCCTCGTATTGTCATATGATTTTGGAACTAGTAATACGCTTTCTCCTCAAATTGAGTGTGGCATGCGACATATTCAATCCAACGAAGACATGTGTCTTGTATATATATGATGTCGTTGTGTCTGGCTTCATATTGGGAGTGATTGATATGATCAATGATCAAATTTATTTTCCAGAGTGAAAACCAGAACATAGTACTAAAATATACATTTTTGCAATAATACACTTGCATTGGAAGGTGAATCATAACTAATAGTTCCTAATTAACACAACCTAATAACTCCACATTGCATGTAACATTATGGCAATCTTTTTTTCTTAATCTCACTCTAACCTAATTATTATTCCTCTCGTGACCTAGGAAAGGCATCCGGGAAAGAAAAAAAAATCATACCTCAATTTCGGTCTAAAAAAACCCCTTTAGAGGGCGTGTGTGACGCCCTCTAGCCCTACCACAAAGAGGCATCTTAGGGATAGGAAACTCATCTCTCCACGAACGTAGTTAGTGTATACTCGCATGTAGAAATTGTTGTCCCAATATTGCCTTATCCAATTCCTCTGACCTTATGTTCCACATTCCCACATTTCCACGATACGTATATTGCTGTCCATGCCCTTGGATACACCTGCATACACACACATTTCGATCAATTCCTTGTTACTAGCATGCCCTTTGTTATAGAGAGAAGTAAGGGAAAATTAGTGTTAACTGGACCATCTCAACCAAAAGCTTAAGCTAATGGTTGAGGCCCGGAATAATCTTAGTAATAAGAGAACATGTTAAGAGCACGTCCACATTGTCAGTGTTCTTGTATACTGAATGCTTGATCAATACTGAAATTCATTGTGTGATGAAATAGTTTATCGATTGCTAAATAATGAAATGATATGGAATTAACGGAGGTCTTAAATGATTTTAGTGTTCTAAGGCGAATTATGTGATGAGAAACATGGAAGCATACAAATTGCTAATATGGTTGCAGATTACACCTGGTGTTGATGAGTTCTTGGGATTACCTGAACAGTTGAGCGAGTGACGGCGTCTCTCAAGTTATAGCTCTTTCTGCTCRTCGGAGTCCATTGACCACCATCCATTCTGCTCAACAGAAACAAAACTGAATTATAAACAAACTACAATCTTCTGTTTCTCAATCCCTTGGTTTTTTAGGGGTGTTTTTTGTAAACATATGTTAAGATACATTCTTAGAAACAGTGATAATGTAACAAATAAATGTGGTTAAAGTGTGGTCTTACCCAACAACAAAGAAAGAATATCCGTTGAAGTGGTACGACTGAATCGTGTCTTCCATGTTCACGAAGATGATCTCAATGAAAGTTCTGTAATCTGTTGTCAACACCGCGGTCTTAAGATATGCAGGGCGCCATGAGGGGACACTAGGCATGCTGTTGGGGGAGTAGACACCAGGGATGTTGAAATAGTCTGCCAACTTCAGAGGAGTGTCTGCCTGAACGTGCGACACGCTGTTGATTGCATACCTCTGCCCTCCATTAATCCATGCTGCAGAGTTTGCGAGCACTATGGTTCGCTGTAACTTGATCATCCCGTAATGGTAAGAGCCCTGTGGGTTCGGTCTAGGGCCACTCGCTGTCAAATTCATCCTGAATTTCATGCAGAAGGCCAATATGATCATTTGTAAATTACTTRAAATTTACAATCCTATATACTACTATAAGCAAGTTTTCTTGAATTTCAGATAAGTATTCTTAGGTTCAACGAATTTCCGATAAGTTTGATTGTCAACTACAATACTGTATAATGAGTTCATGTGATTTGTTGATACTTAATCTAAGCTCACATTCAGATAAGTCAGAATGATTTGAGACTTTGAGTGAACACACCCAATGTGATCTAATATTATGAACTTACGAAGTACCTGATAGAACGGGCCTGGTGGAGAGACCASGCAATCTGTGTGGTGGGACCGCCAGGAAGAGGACCGGAGACTTTCTTCCATGAGTTTTTGTAGTGCAGGACAGCAGTGGTGGCGAGCACAGGCTTAGTGAAGCGTGAACTGACCGCAACATAATAATCTGCAGGGGGCTGATCAGCTGTCACAAGGACTGAGTAAGACTGCCCCAAGTGAATGTCAAGGGAAGTGTACGTGCTTTGCATCGTATGTGTGCCTTCAACTTCCACGAGCTTGAGCCTGTGACCCGCAATCCTAAAGTTGATGGATGTTGCAATGCCCACATTTGATATCCTGAACCTGTAAGTTCTCCCTGCATTTCGAGTCACCAACAGGCAACAGACTTAAGCTCCCTYTGTCTCATACAAGTAATTATATTCTGGTACACTAAATTCGAGTATCACAGTTTTATATTCGCGCTGTTATTCTCCTAGAGCAGGGTTAATGTCYCWCTCCTGCAATARAKTGTAWTAAGGAGATGCAATYTGAAGATAGMTTATATAYGAARGGTACCTTGTTCAACGGTGAATGTATATCCATTCCATCCACGGCCATTGACAAGAAGACCATCYGGCAAAGGGAGTTTACGGCCTCTTTTTATCATCAACATCAGTTGCTGCAGAAAAAAAA
>SNQN01000144.1:103199-120098 GCA_008642245.1 Bassia scoparia
TTTAAGTTTAGTTGCATACACAAGAAATTAGTGATTGCAAGAAGAACTCACCCTGTGGCTTTTCTTGTACCAATCGCCTGCAAGAACAGTGAAGTCACCGGCAGGGGGAGGGAAGGGAACTGGAATACGAGGGCGGCTATAAATACGAATGGCTCCATACCCACCAGAAGCCTTGTGAAGATCAAGAGAAGGGAAGTAATAAAAGCTCCCAATTTGATCTTTTGCCTGAAGGATGTATGTAAAGTTTCTTCGAGGCGGGATCGGGCAGGTTGTTCCTGGCATCCCATCTTCAAATGAATTTCTCCTGTTTTGCAACCCATTCCTGCATAATCAAGGCAAATATATCATAAATCATAATGCTGGTATATACATGACACAACTAATACTTCTGTTTTCTGATTGTTGCATGACAAAATCTAATACTATGAGACTTCTAATACAGGTATCTTATTGGCTACGAATGTTTGAAGTACACAAGTTGGCACGACACGGTCAGTTTATTAAACGGGTCYGGATAAGGTTAGAGGGTTCAACTCATTTATGTAAGCGGGTTGACACGAAAATGACARGACACGACACGTTTAATAACTCTATCGAGAGTAACATCTCTTGAAACTTTAATCAAGACATGTAAACACACATCTGTGGCAATCTAGTTGAACAAAAAGAAGTTAGTAGCACAACCAGAATCAGCCCAAAAGGCTTAAAAAAGCTAAAGTTTGTTGTGAAAGCATAAAGCCCAAGAATTAAAGAGTGAGCCCATTACTGACATACATTACTCAATCATTCAATGATGGAACACATGGAAGTGTCCTTTTTTATGGATCCTTTTTTTTTATTTTATTTTTCTTTTCCTACCTAACATAAAGTCTCCTTGAGAAGTGAGGTGCAGTGCAGTGGCACCAACCCCGACTTTTTATCGGGGTCGATTCTCACCCTTCTCTTTTTGTACAGTTTTTGAGATAGGATCTGTGTAGGATCCACTCATTAGCCTTATCGTGTTAAAAAAAACATAAAGTTTCTTATACAACCGGTTTACATAATTTATTTTATTCGCAGTGGCTTCAATCCCATCTTTAATTCCGATAGTTAGAGGTTCGAATCCTCATACCCCTCTCCCATTGTAAATGTACCCTATCCTTGTGACTTATTCACATAAAAAAATAAATTAAAAAATATTAGATTTATTATAAGAAAGACTACATTTATAAAGTTATTAATATGCTAATAAAAGTACTACGAGTATATTAATTTGATGAACAATAGCAAGATTACTACGTACTATGCATGCACTTATACTTCCTTTATTTCGAAATACTCGTTACAAAGGCTTTATGCATGCACGTATTTTGCACAAAGTCTTTATCTCTTTTTTGTCCAAAATTTCCTTATTAGTAACCTACTTGTATAATTTTAAAATGTAACGAATAATTCGAAACAAATACGAAGTACTTCGTAAAATATTTATTTAATAGTAGATGAGTGATTACTTTGGTAGTGGTTGCCAAATTGACATCCGTGATAGGAATCACGTGCTCCCCAACACCAGCATTACATGGTCTGTCAGTCACTCAGACAACTCACTCATTCTAAATTAATTACTGTGGATCTAATCACGTGTGTGGATCCCACGTGATTACAAGACTCATTGCCAATTAAAGGAAGACCAAAATTATGCCTTGTGATTGCATAATTAAGAATGTAACAAAGATTTCGGGAACTGATTTCCACACTCCAATTTAGGGACCGTTTTAGGCCCTTGCTTGAGGATGTACAATTATACAATCGATTGTACGGTATAATGTCACTCCTTTACCCTCGAATTTTACATTCGAGTACAACTCATTGAAATTGAAAAACGCTATAGTTTTAAAACTGGTTGAATATAGTGATTTTGTCAAATGGGTATGGGTCGCGCCCGTCATGGGGAGTGCAAATTCACATTACAAGACCAAGGAGGTTCCACCTCAAAACCATACGACAATGAGGGAAGTAGCCCCATAACCTTATACAGTGGTCTTTACTCTCGAATTTTTTTCGATGTGAGATTTATCATCACAACAGTCCCCCTTAATTTCAATGTGGGACGACACGTTCACTCACATGTAAGTTGTTCACGGACTCAACAGATTTGCTCCCTATCTCGGTCTCACAAGTCACACAAATCACACCTTAGACTCTTAGAGGTATGATATTTATGAAGGCCGGGAAGATTGATTAGATATAAATGTGCAAGGTGAAAGTTGATAGACATCTCGCTGCATGTGGGATAAGAACTCACTATCGGATGCCTATGCATATCGAAGCTAATCGATTGTTTATTTCTGAAAAAAAAATCAATTGTTGGATCGGCCCACATTTCAAATTCATCACCAAAAAATTACATGTACAGATAGACATCCGATAATGAGCACCTTATCCCACGACGCTCTTACTTCCTCATAGATCTACACAACGAACTCTGGCTTACCGAACAAGTGTAATTCTTCCTACAAGTAGTGCTAAGTGCTAACTCTCCTAACAACACAATGCAAAAGAAACCGAGTAATCATAAATCTTTGCCAGAAAGTATACACCTGACACATTTAATGCAATTGCATGACTGCATGAAGTAGTTTAGCTTTCTTTTGGGATCAAAAATTGCAGAGGTGAAAAAATTATTAACTGCAACGCGGTTATTCTCACTTACGGGAATGCATAATTTATATTGCTAATATCTTACGAATTCAAAGTCTCAAAGACATCTCGCACGTAAAAAGTACAAAATCTAGCTAGTTATGTGGTAACGAGATGAGAAATAGATAAAAACTTGCAAATGTTGCGATTATAGTAAATCGGAAAGAGAATGTTACCATGAAAGAAGGAATGGCTCGTTCAAGTAATTATGAACACTGATAATCAAGTTGTCGTTGGTCACACAGTCGATTTGTGGACCTGGAAACTGCCCGTTTATCATAATCACCTGCCGAAAAAAATCACATAATATAAACCCGCGTTAAAAATAATTTATTAAATAGATTGCGTGACAAAATATATATATATATACGAAGTATATAAGGTTGCATACATCGGAACCTCCTTGTTAGATCCTAATTAGAAAACGCTTACATGTTGCTTTACACCCATAGGGTAGATGATGCCATAATGCACCTTCAAGTGAAAAAATCGATACGGGCTTTCGCCATTGATCTCATTTACTAGAAGTAGTAAGAACACTACTAGGTGAAAGATTGAGAGGCAATGTACCTTGCCTTTTCTCATTTTTTTTCGAGTTTTTCGAATTAGTAGAGAACTACTATGAGTGTGTGTGAAATGTATAGAAGCTTAGTGTTGAGTTTATATAAATGGTGGGATTTAAGAGCACTTCACGAGTATACAATGGGAGAAAGGATTTAGTACAATGCAAGTGTTTAATAAAGTTTTGTCTCACTAATATTAGTAATTATTCTACTTAAAAGCTAATACAGACAATTAGATAAATAAAGAATGATTTCAGAAAGTTTTGAGACAAATTAGTAACCAAATGTTGTTGGATTTTAAAATTGATGGTACTATTGTACCACAAAGTTGAGCAATTTGATTGCTATGTGAAATACTCGAATTAAAGGTCGAGTTCGACGCAATTCTTGTGTGTATGTTATGTTTTGACTACGAAAAATCGAAAATTATTAGTGTGTTATTGTGTTAATTTCATGGATAGAGTATTTTAACAATACTTAGTTTGAAGCTCAACTTGTCTATCTTCAATTCGAATCGAATGGTACATATCAAAAGGCCATTGAAATGATGAATAGGTACTTTGATGCCCAAAAAACAGAGACCAAGTACAAGCTCAAGAAAATGCAAATTATGATTTTGTTATATTTGAACTTGTTTGGCGTGACAATAGTGTTTTTAGATAGTCACGTTCTATGTTACGCAAACTCTTCGTTTTACTTCAAGCATTCGTGTTAGATCATTGACATTCTGACACGAATTTAAACAATTTAACACTTTAATTAAGTTAAAAAAATCACTATTAGCCAAGTCGAATATTTGAACACGTGTCTGCCGGTGCCCAAGTCATAGTAACATAGGCCAAAATAATGATAGAAATATGTGGTTCATGCAGTCATACCGGATTAAAATTATAGTGATGTTTGATTAATGCATAACATACAATAAGTTGAAATAAGAATCTCAGTCTCTCAATGTACAATCAAAATAACCGTAAGTCAGCGACATTGATACTATTGTTTGATCTAGTTGTGTCACAAGTAAATTCTAGCCTAGGTACATATGGCATTCATCATATTGACATGAAGTACATACTCCCTCCCTCCCTTATTCTTTGCGTCCGAAAACCAAAAAAAACTCTAACAAAAAGCGAATCCGTTAACAGCTAAAAAAAGATATTGGGTGAGACTTTAAAACACTCAGATGACTTATATAATTCAATCAATCAAAGTTTTAGTCTCGTAAATAAAGTAAATTCAAGTTTTGTCATCGATATCTAACTTCTGAGAAATTACATCTATCGATTTATATGTAGAAAACCTAATTGCATATTATAAGTAGTTACTATTTAATTAGTATAATCATGTGATTAACAACTTGCAAAATGATGGTCTTAGATTCAACATTCATTCATTCAAGGACCTATTTTAGAGCCCCAATGACATGAATACAAAATAATGCCAATTGGCCAATTAATTAACAAAAAAATGTTAAGTGAAAGTTGAGCTTAAAAACAAAATAATACTGACACAAAACCAAAACACTGTAAAAAAAGACTCACATGTTTGAATTATTATTGAAATAACAAAATTTAACTATGTTTTCAATGTTTCATATGGTACTCCACTATTCATAGTAAAGTTATACAGCAATACCTCCTAACTCCTAAGTAATTCCGCTACTCATTTTACTTCAAGTAATCGTGTTAGATCCTTGACAACTTAAATAATTAGACTTATTCATCTTACTTCAAATAATCGTGTTAGATCTTTGACACTTTGATAACGATGTAAACCATTGACGCTTTATTTTGGGCTATAATTTTTTTCAAAAAAATTCACAAATTAGCCGAGTCAGACACTCGCACAAACCTGTGTGGCTGTGTCGACACTAGTACAGTACCCATGTCAGAGTAACATAGTTATACAGCTAAATGTGTTCATATTATAATCATTGAATTATGAGCTTTCATGCTCAATAACATGTTAGTTGTCTTCTTCGTTTTACCTTTGTATTTTGGACAAGAAACATTGAAGTGAAAAAAAAAACGTTTCTGATTCTGATCAGATCAACTTTTAATGTACAAACTTCAAAGAATGCATTAAAAAAAAAAAAAACAATCCCATGATTTCTCATTCTTAAATCCCAAATTAGAAAGTTGAAAAAAAAACTTTAAAAACTTGAAGATCTGAGGTAAATGAACCAAACCAAATGCTAAAAATAAACATAATTATTATTAGACAATAATAGTAAGAATACATCATTGGATCTAATTACAACCCATCATTTTAGTACAACTAAATGTAGTAGTCATAATCTAGTTCGCTCAGTTCCAGGTGATCCTAGGATCGATTTTTACGTACTTTATGTTACAACTTATAAGTTATAACCCCACATTTTATATTGAAAGTACATTATTTATGATGAAAACAACATTAATTCAAGATTATGTACATTAAAATATAAAAACATGAAGACTAATTAATGAAGTTGTGATTGAACTTACTTGTTGCTTGATACCCAAGGGATAAATGTAGCCATAAGTGACCTTCCAATCGTAATGGCGGTAAGGGTTTTCGCCATTGATGTCATTAAAGAGAAGAACAAGGAACACTAGTAAGCTTGTTAAACAGAGTGCTCTGTTTTCTCTCATTTCTATAATTTTAGTTTTTTTTAGTTGAATTTTTGTTTATTTTGGGGGAATTTATTTATATATTTTTGCCACTTCTAAGAGTGAGCTTAGATCTTGAAATCACTCACTCACTCACTCACTCTATGAGAAGTAGAGAGAGTGGCAAAATGAGGGATGGAGTGAAGTGGGGAGTAATACAAAAATGGAAGACTTGTTAGTTATTATATTATGGTCGATCCACTCTCCACTTAAGGCCCTACCATTGACTACATTTAATATTCAATATATTCCACATTGCATTATAACTCCACGGAGATGTTGTTCTTTTGGATTTAATTTTATGATACTACGTACTTTATTTAAATTCAGTTTATTTTAATTAATTTCGGCCAATTTCGATTTAGTTTAATTCAATTCAGTCCATTTTAGCCAACTTTAGTTTAATTTAACTAGTACTTCGGTTTAATTCAACTCAATTCAGCTACTTCAGCTCACTTTAATTTTAGATACTTCAGCTCACTTTAGTTCAGTTCAGATTACTTTATTCCATTTCAATTCAGTTCAATCCAGTTTAGTTCAATTGAATCAATTTCAACTCAGTTTAGCCTATTTCGACTCAAAAAACGGGGCCTAATTTCATTATATTTAAAGATTTTTCTTTCAAAAAGGCAAAAATTGAAGTGTACAATTCACAATTGCGCTTATAGAGCATATGATCGAGGGGTGTGCTAGAGCCTAGAAGTCAAAAGGCACATGGCTTCATATGGCTTAACATTATTAGTAAAAGGAAAGTAAATCGCACCAAATCCATATTTTTGTGACTAGAATCGATCAAAAGTCTTTGCAAACTTATAATATTGAAGTGTATATAGTCCACGATATCAGGGTTTCCATGACTTGTTATTGCACAATAAACCAAAAATTTATAAGAGGGTCATTAGATGCAATGCAATTTCATGCAACGGAGTACATGTTATCTAGAGAGGAAAAATATCAAATATACACCTTCTCGTGGGACTCATGGTACAAAAGATGGTAAATAACTATCCATATTAACCCTAGCAATGCCATAACCGCCCATAAGTGAATCTACACAATACTTTGTGTATATTGATAAGATAAAAAAGATTTTGCACTCAATGGGGATTGACTATTTGATTACATTCGAAGAGAAACATTAGCTTTATATCTTAGAAGATATCCGTTTACTTTGACATTTTTGAATCTGCCATACTATATGAGTATCAAAATTATCAAAAGAGAAGGGTCGGTTTTGTAATTTCACTTTATAGTACGGTGTCATGGGACACCACTCAAGGAGTCAAGGGGGTTCATATAGTAATTGTAGTACATGCTTGTTATATGATCGACATGAAGATGAATGCAAGAAAGAATGTATGTATAGATGAATATGCTAGTGAATGAACTTGGAAAAGTGCAAATTTAAGAACAATTCTAATTTGAATGCATGAGATCATCCATCTAATTATCTCGGCCCTAGGTTTATAGTTATACTAATACGAAGTCGACTTGACGAGTAGAGGCTAAAAAAGAACGGACCCGGTCGGGTATTGAGGCCCTCGACCGAGTACGCAACAAAATCTAACGAACTGAGCCAAAACAAGGAGAAACCCGCACGGGTCTCCAGTCCCCCGACCGAGTCTGGTCGGTCCATCCGCCCGGGTCTGCCTATCCTCCGTAGCTTCTCCAATTCCACTCTTAACTTGCCCCGCCCGGGGCTGCCCATACTCGCCCGGGTCTGTCACCACCCGATCGGGTGCGTGGCCTTCTAATTTCGTCGCGTCAAAACTCTCCCGAGACCCGGTCGGGTACTTATAATGCCCCAGTCGGATATGAGCCCTTCGTCAATAATTACTCCGTAATTCCATTGTACGCCTTGGTAATACAAGGCATACCCAAATTCCCCACAAAACATATGAATGGTTGGTTAAATGAGAATCATTCTATTTCACATCATATGTTGTCCAATTACAAAAATTGTTATAGACAATTTCCAATCAAAAACACCCTCAAATACACGCTTACTTAGTTACTTTATTACTTAAATACAAGAGGTTATTTACCCACTCTCCAAAATCACAAAAACCAGTTACGCACTCCACTTAGAAACAAATGAGCCACAAATGCGGAAATTATTGATAGAGTGCCAAAATCGTCTCCTCTTAGGACATTTTACTTTAATTTATTTTCAGTTGAATCCATCTATTCTCAGTTTTTATATCGACTTACCTCAATAGGTCATCAATGTGCRTATTCACTAGATCATTTATGTAAAGCATAGTAAATCATGTGAGTGACAATGTGACATAAGTTGGACAGCATAATATATTGGCCCCTTAAATTTGAAGATCTAAATTGTAGTTCCTAGATGATGGCTTATATCATATGTCCCAAATCCCTAAAAATACTCCTTAATAGAATATTATTGTTGTTATTATTGCTAATAAATTCACCGCCAAAACACACTCTTAATTGTTAAAGCCTGTCTGGCTATCACATGTTTGGTGTTTGATGTTTGTAGCTTCTTTGTTCTTACTACACATCGTACACTACATCACCAATCAACTAAACTCTACTACTATACAAATATCTAGGCTCTATTTCTTTGGATTTAATCGGATCTGAATTGAATTCTAGTGAATTGAATTGAATATTTTATGAGAGCAGAATATTATTAAGTTAGGTAACTAAACTCAACTGAACTTAACTGAGCTGAACTTATGTACTATAGAAATAAGTCTAAAGAAATAAGGCTCTACTCCCTCCAATCTTAAATAGTTACTACATGTGAGATTATAGCACTGCTTACTTTATTACTTAAAAAAATAAGTTTTAAGTTTAATAAGATTTGATTAGTTTAATAATTGAAGTATGTATAATCAGGTCGAATTAGACCAAGTAGAATCGTAGAAGACTCAAAAATAAGGTTGAATTAAGAATCGTTAGTAGAGGTGGACAAAGCAAACCTAAACAGGTGACCCAACCTTGATCGAGTTTTTTTTTTTACCAAAATTTAGGTTATTGTTAGGACCAATAGGTCTGTTATGGTCCCGGGACCATGTGGTTCCAGACAAATGTTCATTTCCGAAACTAGAAATGTTCTTTTCCGAAAATAGAAATGTTCATTCCGAAAATACAAGTGTTCATTTTCAGATATGAACATTTACATTTGAAAATAAACATTTTACAAGATGAGATGAACATTTCTAGTTTTGGAAATGAAAATTTGCCCGAGACCACGATGAGGATTATGATCCCGGGACCATAATAAAATTTGCGTTGTTCGGACCAACGCACGTTCTAATTTGACTTAAAAGCCAAAAATATAAGGCCAAGCCCTCAAAATTTAGCCGAATACCTTGTTTTGGCCCAAAACATGATCCGATCCTCTATTTGCTCACCTCAATTCAATAGTTTAATATCTTCATTTATCTCTTATATTTCTCTTATGTATTTCCTCGAAATAAGAGAGACTCAAACAAAAATAAGAAGTTGGCCTTTAAATTATAAAAAAAAACTGACAAATTGTCAGTATGGTGTGTTTATCAGATCATTCCATTAATTGAGGTTAGCCTTAAGATAATAGAGTTTATCTTAGTTTAATCCAAGATTAGAAAGTGGGAAGCTTTATTATAAGAAAGAAGTATAGTAGTCTATACATTGACTATTGAGCAATCCAAGGAGCAAAAAAGATCCCATAATTCAATAAGCTCATACTAATAAAATACTTCTTGGTTTAGTCGTTTAGATTTGAATCAATAGGATAACCTAGAGATTGTAGAGAAATTAGCAAAACAATCGAATTGAATTGAATTAAAATACTCCGTAAAATGTTTTGTGAAGAAGAAAAATTAGAAATTGAACTAAATAATTGTGACGTAAATAAGTCTGAATTGAATAGTTATTAGCTAAACTATGAAATGTACTTCTAAAATTTTAATAATTTTGAAGACATTGAAGTCATCTCATAATTCAACGATTATCAATTAAACTATTCTTGTATTCTACGTATAAATTTATAGAATTATATTTTTAATCTCATATACGGAGTACAATAAGTTTAATTGGACGCCATATAATTCTTAAAACTAATCACAAATACAATTAAATCAAAGACTTTATAGGCCCTATTATAAAATAAAAAAGATTATATACTCCCACATCAAAATAAAAAGATATATAACGCAAATCATACAATATCTACATTTGAGTGTTTATCAAAAAAATTGAAAATAACGTAATTATTTCATAATTGTCATTAAAATGATAATTGTTGATAGTGTTATATAATTTTTATGTGTTTGTAGTATTCATCTAGCGGGGATAGCTCAGTTGGGAGAGCGTCAGACTGAAGATCTGAAGGTCGCGTGTTCGATCCACGCTCACCGCAATACTTTTTATTTTTGGTTTTATTTATACCTTAAGCGGTGAGTGTTGTATTTCTTATCTCCAATTAATTTTTTGGTGTGATAAATACATGAACATTAATGGTTATGAGCTACCCAGCAAAAATAACCCGATCTAAAATCAACCCAAAAAACACTGACCGACCTGTTACCGACCAATCAACCCATTTGATCGAACCCAAAACCGTTGTTAGTGAAATTAAATGATCAACCGATTTGCCAGGTCTGGGCACTTAAGATTAGCATTGTTCAGGAGAATATGTAGGAGCTAAAAATAATCGAGGTTATTGAAATTGAAGGACCAGACCTTCATGATTTTGCTGTCAAAGATGTTTCATGAAGTAGAAACAAATGAGCAATATACATTCATTTAAATGTTGTCAATGAAGACGATCCTGATCCTTCTACAAAAAACCCGAGCTCAGTTCTCTGTCAATTGACAACTACAAATTTATCCTGGCATTACAGATGAAAATCTAGCTTGCAAATCGAGGGAAGATCGGCATGAAAAAATAAGAACACTCGAAACCTCCCAAAACTGCCTCCTGTTTTCCCAGTGTTCCGAGAACACCTTGAAACGAACCCCCAAATCTATAGAAGTGACCTTAACAAAAGACTAATTGTATCAGCACAGCACTCTGTACAAAAACTCGGCCATCATAGCATCATACAACACTTTTCTTGGTAATGGTCAGAAGCAAACCGTAGTGATCACTAGGCAAAACAGGAAGCGTTAATTCTTGAATCTTGTTCTTCAGTTTCTTCTGTTTGATGTGTGACAGACCTGGTATTGCCTCTGTTCCAATCATATCGATGCAGCTAATATCAAAATCACTCAGGTGGCAAATGAATCTGTCAAGGCGTTTTTGCAATAAACGGTTTCCGGTCAACATTTTGTTGGACTTAGTATCATATGTCCATCCTATATCAGCAGGTTTCAGCTTCTCCCATGCGTCAATCCATCCTTCACCACAAGGGAACCCACCATCACGCTTTTCATCCCAATTCATATCGCCGCAGAATATGACATTAGGATAATTTTGTAGAAAGTCCATGGCTTCCTTTGCCTGGTTGACCCGTTCCTTGCTGAAGAACTGATCCCAGTTAGGGGGTCCCGGGCTTGGACTCTCAAGATGGCTTGTAGCAACCACCAGGGACTTATTTTGATTCGCTTCGACTTCGGCTACACACAGCTCTCTACCCATTCCCGAGTAGCTGAATTGTTTGATGCTGAATGAATTAACTCGAAGTTTGGACAACTGCGGAGAACACATTGGAATATATCATAATTCTGACCATTTTTGTTGGCAAAAGAGTTCAAACATGCAATGACAATGATTACAACTCGTAGATAAAGAAAAAACAATAAACTAGGAAGTCGCAACAAGTAGCATTTATCGCTGCAGCGTCCTTAAAAATAAACAAAGAGAAGGGTAAACATCCTGAACACAGTTTTCGCACAGTTTAGATCCTAATTATGTAGTTATTTACCAAGCAATTATCACATGTACGGTGACTTCTACTTGCTCCAGATTCTGAAAGGAAGAAGTAAAAGTGGCCTGAAGCCTTGAATATAAGTTACCTGCATGCAAAAGTAAGCCCTAGAGACCACCTTTTCAAAAGAAACAGAACAGCGATATTTCTTCCACCATGTAGAATTTTGAAGAATGACATAGATGTTGGGAGTAACCTCCTAAAAGGGCCAAAAAAAAAAAAAGGAACGAGTTATAGACGCGAGAAATGCACAGCAACCAGCTAATGAAATAGTGAAGCTGAGACAAAACCTGAAAACAAATAACATCTGGAGAGTGTAGCTGAATAAGGTCACCAATTGCTTGCATCCTCTTATGCACCTCTAAGTCTTCTCTGAACCAGACATTGTAAGTAAGGATCTTTATCACATTTGAAACCTCCTTATTTTCAGCCATTTCAGTGGACATGGAACTGCTATTTGTTTTGACGACTCTAACATTTTCGGAGCCAATGCTATTTACAGAATCTGAAACAAAAATCAATACCGAATATCATATATAGTTTCTCTTTTTTATGCCAAATCAAATCCACAAAATACAGTGGGTGTCAAACAGATCTCCCTTCCCCACAGCTTAAATTGTTGTATTTCATAGAAATTTTCATCCAAAAGCACAAAAACTCGAGTACTTAAAAAAAAATATTTTCATAGATAAATACTTCCTCCGTTTCTTATTAATTGCACCGGTTTCCTATTACGGAAATTTCACATTAATTGCACCACTTTACTTTATAACTACTTTTGGTATTTTTTTGGGATAAATTGACCTTTATACCCTTACAAATTTTGTAATTAACCTCTAACACTACACCCATGTGGTGGGCCCATCAACACACCTACTACCCTTCAACACACCTAATTACTCCATCAAAAAATTACCTCGGAATCCGCAAAAGGCAAAGTGTTGCAATTAATAAGAAACGGAGGAAATATTGACTTTAAGGCTTAAATAGGTTAGGATCAGAAACTGGATAGAAAAATTAGGCTTTGATAAACTGGTACCAGAGAACACAATAATAAGTAATGATTTTTATAAGTTAAGAAGAGTTTAAAAACCAACAACGATACGATTCAACATGTATACTAACGCTAAAACTGAAAGTATTTCCGAGAAGATTTTAGGCTCACGAAAGCATCAGTTTGATGGGTCTCTCAATAAAATCACCAGGTCATAGAGAGTTTTCTTTATATGCGACATTTGCCTCAGTGTTATTAGATCCTTCGTCGACGATAAACTCTTTCACAGCTGCAGCACTTTCTTCTTTCTTTCCAGTCAAACAACTGACGCATCAGCATTCTCTGCAACAATTCACCAGGTTTACTCTAATAAGAGAAGACAGTCCTCAAAGCAAATCACCAGCATGCATAAACTATAAGAGAACAGGATCTAATTAGGAAATCAAATCATAGAAATCCCATTTAACCATCCCATTCAAGTGCAATTTTTAAAGTAAATAGACACATCTCATGTTATATGCTATGGTTAGTATAAATATAATCTCTCATGCAAATCACCAGTAATGCAATAAAACTATAAAAGAAAGATCTTCTAATTAAGAAACCACATCAAGAAATCCCCTTAACCTTCCATTCAAGTTGCAATTTCAGCAAACTAGTCAGTCATGTTTATATGCACGTTAATAAGATTACTTTTGTATATCATGTTAGTATTGCTCACAGGAAATTAACATTTAACGCATGAAGTTAGCAAGTTAGACGACGACTAGGGGGGTAATTTTTGACAATGTTGAGTAATTAACTGGAAGTTTTACACTACTTGTACTTAACCAAGTCTGAGAATAGCTTTACAACTTCTCATGATGAAGTAGAACACCCCAATATTAACAATATGATTTTAACCTTCCATGGGAGTTGCCCTTATAACTATAATATCCAGTTCAACCATAGCATAATGTTGTTTATGTGCAGACTCCAAAGGGACCAGAATGGAGGCCATTAAGAAAGACATCCAATAACGAGTAAGCCTAGAGCAAGTAGCCATGAAACTAGGATACAACAACAAAACGTATTCGTGCAAAGAACAAATTTAAGTCTTACAAAATTGTTCACTTATGTAAAAAATATAAGGATAAATGCTCATTTATAGCATACAGATGAGTAAATTGAATTCGATTGAAGTTAACATCTGGGCATCTTTACAGTAGCCACAGTAAAAAAAAAAAAAAGTATAACAAAAGCAACTTCCATTCAAGAAATGGAACAAGACATTGCCCGTTACGCTTGGGTGCAGATGCATACTACAAGTAAGCTGCTGACTAGTGTCTACATAKATAATGCCCTTCAAGATCAATATATAACCAGACATCAGCGCGTCAACTGTCTTCATTGGTGCCATGGATATATGCTAAGTTACTCACTCAGACTTGAGAGATAGGCATTGGCAGGTGTAAAGGACTCCAGGTAACTGGATTGATTTTCCGCGTTTTCAGTCCATATTGATGTGTTATGCACCCACATCCAAGTCAGATTAAGAGGATCCAACATTGGTCCATAACAATTCGGTGTAAACTAAAGGTCCTGGTGCCACAAGATTTGAAAGACAAAAACTTGCTAAGCACAATTAACAATTTGGTGGCCACAATTCATTACAACTTACAAGCATTGTTATTGGTCCAAGGTAATAAGGTATGACCAACATTGGTTCAATTTTCCTTCCAGACTTCCCCAAGAGGCAAATATCACATTACATTTGGTGAATCCATATAATAATATAACAGGAAATTAGGTTCTTAACTCCTTTTCAATGATCAGGCATGTCCCAATTTGTTTTGCAGTGAATTCAGTACACATCCAATATACCTTCCCCTTTTAGGGTTAAGGTAACAAATCCAAAAAACCACTTAAGCCACTGTGGCAACCAAAACAATAAACATTTACAGACAAAATTAGCAATTTATCATGATCACTACAATTCAAGCCAGTACCTAAAGACCCTCAAAGTTCCTAACTTCCTATTGATCAATTAGTATGTCATGGACTCATGGCAAAAACATTAAACAGAGGATCAAGGTTTATGAGTAGCTACAAATCTACAATAGACTCAAGATGTTCCCAGGAACATTGTACAGATGATGGCAGAATATATTTGTGCCATAAARTAATGGGGTGCTATTAGCAAAGAAGCTGGAAGGACTTGAATTCAGGATGATCATATTACAATATATACCATYCATGGAGTCACTACTATTGTAAATCAACGCAAATTTCACACAATTAAACAACCATAGGCAATATAAACACAAARAATACATAGCACAAACTCACCCAGGAACCAAATCTGAGCATTTTAACGCATCAAACACATAGTGAAGGAAACACAACTACACGTTTGATATGAAGAAAACAGGTAGCTTTATAAGAATTGCACATGTTGACCAAGATTACTAGCTTCAACATATAATATAATTAAATACTACTCCGTATATAAAGATCAATCACATGGCAAAAGAGAAATCAATGAAAACAGGAACAGCTGCAATTATTCTACAATTGATCACCTGCAATTATTCTACAGTTGATCAGCAAGACAGCAACTAGGAATACAAATAAAGATTTCACCTTCAGCAAATTAATTAGAGATATACATATAAAGATTCCAACTTTAGCTAACAAATCAGAGAGAGATTACTAAAGATTTCACCTTTGAAGACAAAAACCAACAATAATTAGTGGAAAAAGTCTGGGAAAGGGAAAACCCACAGAAAATCATTGGAATGGGGGGTCTTGGGAAGGATTAATCTCTCTAAAACCCAAAAAAAAAATTAAAAATTTAGGGAAATTAGAATCATAGAAAATCCTTCCCAAACACCCCATACCCATCACTTCCTGTAGACTCATCTCCCTTTCCCACTACTTTTCTTTTCGAATCTTTCACACAAATATCTCACAATTAGTAGTTTACAGTTGAGTAAGAAATGGAAAGGAAATGAAAATAGGGTATTAAGGTTGTGAGAGGGAAAATGGCAACTTGGGTTTTGAAGAGAAAACCAATAGGTTGGATTTATAGTAAAGATAAGAAACTAGGGTTTTGAGTAGTGCCACATAAATTGCGTAAATTTGATCAACTTTTTTGCCTCTCTTCTTGGTCAAGAAGTTGCCGCCAAAATTAAATAAGCCAAGATTAAAGAATTAAGGGCTCTAGACTAGGGTTTGATTAAAAATCAATTGCAATGTTTAGTGCAACAACAAACTTTTAAAAACTTTATAAAAAAAGTTGTGGTCCTTGTGGATGTTAGCTACGGAGTATAAGCTCGTTAAGGTGTTCGAGGTGATATTCAAGACTTGAGATCAAATCAAATCAAATCAAATACACATTGTTCCCGTTATACCTCACTCAATAAAATATATGAACCAAAAGTGATTAATTTAGGTAATCATCAATGATGTCTTACTCCTCCATCACCAATAATCGAAAACTTCGTTCTCATGCAAATCCATTTGCTTCAATTCMAATACAAATTGGTACCCTTTGTGGCTCGCTATGCATAAAAATATCCTATTAAAAAATAGTGAACTAAAATCCATAAATTTAGTTTACTTTTAGTTTGTCATTTTAGTGGTATTTTTCATTTATCTTCATTCATTAGTCAATGGTCTACCCTACCATGAGAAAAATCTGCAGAAAACATTAAATCATTCTAATTTTCCACAAAAAACAAACAAACAAACAACATAATAACACAATTAAAACACAATAGAAAAGATTATATCTTTCATCTTGCTCACTATAAAACATTTTTTTATAAAACAATATAAAATAAATTAAATTAAATTAGGGGAATTAAATTATAAATTCAAGGGTTCATACTAACCAGAAACAGGGTCATCCAATTTGCGCTTATTAGAACCAGAATTGCGCACCCCATTAGATTGAACACCATGATCAACAAATTSATTAGCATCCATTTGAGTTCGAGCCTCATCARTAACACCCAAATCACCCGTTTCCTGAACCCGACCCGAATTACAACGGCGCAAAGGGAAGAACACAGAACCGACGGAAGAAGACCCGACAAAATCATCATCCGGGTCATCAGAATCCAGGTTAGTGAGAGAAGCACGAGTGTCGCAAA
>SNQN01000144.1:132541-192830 GCA_008642245.1 Bassia scoparia
AGGGAATCGACGTCCCTGTTTTCTGAAGGGTACTTGATGGGCTGAGATGAGTGTTTTGGGAAGAGTAGGATAGTTGGGAAGCTTCCTAGCTGCAATTCGCTCTTYGCGAATGCCTTRTGMTCACCATCTGCCCTGAATTTTCCAACCTTGACACCGCTTCCAGCTAATTTATCAGCAAGCTCTAGGTAAGAACTCTCCATTCCCTGATCAAACAAACAAAAACCAGTTAGTTCAAATGTAAATATAGCAAACAAGATGATCAATAAAAAACAATGCGAATGTGGTATGAGAAGGAAAAGGTATCCAACCTGGCAGAACTGGCACCATGGTGCATAGAGGACGACGATCCATGGGTCTCTCCTGTCCTCCAATTTCATCAAGTTCTCGATTCCAGCCCTACTCAACGTAACCAAGTTATCTGACTCGAATATGTCAGCAACCTCTCCATTGGTTTGTGAACCATTCTTAGAGTCCGAATCTTCCTTAAGGTTACCCTTGTGAAGACCGCACTCCTTGGCCTTGGCATCTTCCCACCACCACCTTCCTTCTCTCTCGTGCTGTCCTGGCAAAACAGGCCTTGTGCACGGCTCACATCCGATCGAGACATATCCTTGTGCGTGCAASGAGTTYACGGGCACACTCATGGTCCTAAGGAAGGTCCAAACATCCTTGCCCTCAACATTAGCAACAGGATTCCACTTCACAAGGCTACCAACACCGCCATCTAGACCCTCAAAAACAGGGTCTACTTGAACAACAGGAACCTCAGAACGAGTCCCGGGAGACTGGTCCTTCCTCTGCCCGGTAATCCAGGCTCGCAACCCCTTCAAGGCCCTCCTAAGCGGCCTCACCTTCCTAACACGGCAGCACTCTTGGTGGCCATCCTCGTAGAACGAGAACAATCCCTTGGTCCTCACTAGAGCCTGAACTTCAACTGYATCGGGGAACATGTACTCAATGTGGATGCCATAGTGCTTTTCAACCTCATCGAAAAAGCGGTATGTTTCTGGGTTCAGTCTTCCGGTGTCCAAGCTGAAGACTCTAAAAGGTCTGCCGGTTAATTTGGCATACTCAATCAAGGCAACATCTTCCGCACCACTGACAATCAATCACAATACATAATATTAGCAAAATGAACAAATCTACCTTATACATGTTAAAAACTGCAAGACTTGATCAAACTACATATAGTATTCCAAATTTCCAATGAATTGTTCCTTATAGAATGTTCAATTATGCACAAATTCAATATTCCAAGTCTGATTGCAAATTTCAGCAAGTTTTCAATTTCCAGCTTCAATTGAAACATCCATTTGTAAAAATATCAATATATGGTAATTGGAGATTGAATCAAGGTCAACTACAAATGTAAAACACTTCTTCAAAATAATCATGTAATTGTYAATTTGTGATATTCTAGATYTTYTCTGAATACATAATTTGGGCAAAAAAGTAATTTTCATTCAGATCTTAATCACACATTGGATTCTAGTTATTAGAATATTCGAATCAATTACCTAATGCAAAACAACAAAAATGCAATATTTCCAGTAATCCAGTCTACATTCATAATAGGGGCAGAACAGTAATTCATCACAAATACAATTCAATTTATTTGTTAATTAATTTATCAAATAATAAATTGTTGAATGAATCAATCAAACAAGCAAAAATCAATCAGTGTAAACTACCTTAAATCAGAATTAAATAACTTAAATCAAAAGAAAATTGAGATTAAAATTGATACATGAAGCATGGCGATATCATTTCCAAAATTTCTCAAGAGCTTTATCCATAATCCTTCAAGAGAGAGAAGCATTCTGAAGCTGTTGCTAATTCCTCAGATCCACTCTTCTCAACAATTTTTCACTTCCATTTTTCACCCCTTCCTCTGCAATTCCATCCATTACCAAAGGTTAAATTCTCATTTTTCCACAAAGTTTCGTCAAACAAAAAGGAGAGAGAAAATGTGAAGATAAACTACCAGTATTAGGTCAGCAGATGTGGCAGAGATGGGGACCACCAGCGTCACTCCGCCGTATTCGGCGGCGCGCAACGGCTTTTCACGAAATGAAGCCGGCTCGCGTGTGGTGAGAGTGATATTAGCCGTTAGATTTGGGAAGGCGATCCGACGGTTGGAATGCGTGCCGATGCTTGAGCTGCAATGTAAATCAAAACCATTTAGCAAAATCACAAAAATAAAAAAATAAATTGAACGAAGATGAAATAATCACGAGGAAGATATGAAATGCGAAAACTACCTTTTGAGCTCAGATGAGAGAGAAGACGTAACAGCAAAAAGAAGCCATTGTTGTCGTATAACTCTTGTTGATGATTGGTGTAATATTATACTTGAGTTTATTTGGGAGAAATTAGGAAAGTATGGTATGTAATGATTTGAAGAAGTTTTTGTATTTTGAGGAGGAGAAGAAGGGGATTTAAAGGGGGGCGAGGAAGAGAGGTTCATTGAAACTGGACGTGATTCGGAGGAGAGAGAAAGTGAAGGTTTTTGCTGACTGGAGGGAGTGATTGGTTTAGGATTAATAAGAGGAGAAGACTGAGAAAGGGATTGTCTCAGCGATTTGTCCACCGTGGCCGTCTCGAGGGGTTTCATGGCGGTGTGCCTCTCGACCTCTGTTTTACGGAATGGTTTTTTTTATGACGTCATATTTGGGTTTATTTGCGAGTTTCGGACGCACTTAATTTTCATGCGTGATATTTTGACCATATATCGGTAATGTTGTGGTCTAACCGTTTTTTTTTAACTGAAAAATAAATTTCATTAATAAGAAATCGAAGAATTATGTGAAATATGGATGTTTTTTTTACGTTTTGTAATATTGTGTCGTAATTTTGGTTCGTTGACGAAGAATTGTCATGTCAAAACGAGATCGATCTACAATTACAAATAATGGGATCAGATTCCATTCTATTTCAGAACTATGAGAGCATCGATCGAAGGCCCCCTATATTATCAGAAGGTATGTATCAAACCGTTTGTCAAAAGGATATTTTAAAGGCGATCGAAAATCGATCATAGTTGAAAAATTTCTGAATTTTATTGTCTATATTAAATTTATAATTCTCTATATATTGTTAGTTTTTGTTTTCTATGTAGATGTCGTATTACTTTTTATTAATGGATTAATTTTACTTTCTAAAATAAAAAACTAACTATAGGTTACCATTTTAAAAAATGTTTATAGTTAGTTTATTCGTTATATTGTTAATGGATCAATTTCAATCAAAGATTAATTTAATGCGTCAGCCTAGAAATATCTTTAATACTCCTTTCAAAAATGAAAAAAAAATGATTAGATATTAGAATGAAATGAAACGAGATCTAAAATTGATTTGGGTTTCACTAAACTAAAACTTTACTTAGGCCTTTGTTTCTCCGTCAACTGAATTTTGTTGAATTGAATTTATTTTGACTGAATTGAACTTATTGGTACTGAACTGAACTTAATTTTACTGAAACTTTTAATAAATTTCTTAAGGATTGAACTAATTTTTACTGAACTGAACTCATTGCTACGTACTGAGACTGAACTTATTATTGCTACTGAGCTGAACTTATTTTTACTGAAACTTATTTAAATAAGTAACTAGACAGACCTTATTTTGATTCAAAATAATTAATTAGAATAATAATAGTATTTGTACTAAATTTAAATTACTAGATTGGATTGAACTAAACTTTATTTCAAATTGGAGTAATAATTATAAAATGACATTAACATTATTATTAAATATAGCAACAATAACTAAGGTGAACTAAAATAAGTTGGAAAAAATAGGCCTAAGTAATACTTCAGATTCATTTTTCACCAAAAATAGTTTTTCACCCGTACAATTGTTGACGTCAGCATTACATAATATAATTATTAAAAGTTGATTAAAAAGAAAGTATATATTATCATTTTATGAAGAGTTTTTTTAATGTACCACCTGGTTTCACCCATTGGGTTAATTCGGATTCGGAGATCAATCTGGGCGATTAGTTCCATCCCCTCCCAATTGTTGTTGCGGGAATCGAATATTGGTTCCCTACAGTGTAATCCCATCACCACTGCACCAACAATAAAGTGGTCTTATAAAGAGATTATAAGACAGAATCAAGAATACATACACGGACACGGACACATTATCACATATACCCTGTACTTTTGACTTTTGTTCAAAAATATACATGACTTTTTTCGACACCGTCCCCTGAACTTTTTAAAAAGCCAAAAATGATAGAGTTTTTAAGGAAAAAAAACATAAGGGTTGATAATATTTGTCATTTCTTCTTTTATTCTCCCTCATATCTAGGTTGAGCAAGACGGTCCGGTCATTTTGGGTGGAACCGGAACCGACCATTCCTAAGAATTGGAACCGGTACCAGACTACCAGTTGGACCGGTTCCAAAATTTTTGGAACCGGAACCGACGACGCTGGAACCGGTTCCGGAACCGGTTACCCGGTTAGATTTTTTAAAAAATAAAAATAAGTAAAAGTAAAAGATTATCTAGTTAATTTCATACTTGTATATGTGTATTTGGTCACAAAAACCAATGCTTTATACAATATTATTTCAAAGTTTCTATAGTTATATAATTGATTTTTTACCTTAACAAATGTATTTTAATAAACTAAAAAGTCATAACCAGTTACTTGGTACTGGTTATAAACCAGTGCCGGATACCCGTACCTGGAACCGGTACCACTGGTCACTGGGTACCAGGTTCAAAAATTTTTGTACCGAACCGGACCGTCACCACCGGTTCCTCATTTTTGGAACCGGAACCGTACCGATCCAACCGGTTCCGGTTCCGGAACCGCGGTTCCGACCGTTCCAGATACCGGCCGTACCACTGTTTTGCTCATCCCTACTCATATCAACCTAAATCAACTCAACAAGCTCGAATAATAAAAAAATAATTACAATCACGGTCAATTTTAACACATCAACCACAATACTAATCCAAGAAAACAACCTCACCTTAATTACTTTAAAAAATAAATAACGAAATTTCTTAAAACCGTTACATTTTCACCCTAAAACTCTAATTTTAAGCATTTTTAAAAATTTCGGGGGGTATTTGAAAGTTGTAAAAAAGTCATATATATTTAGGAAAAAAGCCAAAAGTATAGGGTTATATATGATAATTTAATCGGTTATGTACTTATGTGCACATACACGGACACATAGCTTATCTTAGTGGTGTTATTAACATCTGGATTGCTAAACGAATTCCGCTTTTACTGGAATCGAAGTCCATATTTCATATGAACTTCTGAATACACCATTCCTCTATTCCACCTCCCTAACCACCAACACCACCATTCCCCTACTCCAACACTACCATTCCCCTAACCATCAACACCACCATTTCATMTGAACTTACTGCTTGAATCGAACCAAACGAACGAACGAGTTGCTTCTTCATCAATCYACGTGTTTTCGYCACGAGTTGCTTGAGTTGCTCCACTCGACGCTTGAGAAGCCATCCACCACGAGCCCAACRCCTAYCCTAGGCGCCCAACCCATGGCAGCCACGCCTAGGTCAGGCGAAGCCACCATGGGTTGGGCGCCTAGGCTAGGCGTTGGGCTCGTGGTGGATTTGCGTCTTTTTTTGGACTTCGAATACTCTCCCACGCTTGACCATGGCYAGGCCACCATAGTCCGTGCGCCTGGGCTAGGCGTCAACACCATGGTGTTGATGCCTAGCCCAGGCGCACAAACCATGGTGTYTGGCCTCGCCATGGTCAAGCGTGGACAGCCTGCTTGAGTCCACGTATTTATGAGCAATTTGGTAGCAGCCATTTGGTAGGGGTGGGGTCCTGTGCTAGCAGCCTGTTGGTAGGGGWGGGGTGGTTCAGGCGTGGGGTGGGGTGGTCGAAGGCGTGGCCGTAGGGTCAAGACGGTGGTGGGTATATGTTGGGGGCAAGCYAAAGGTAACACGGAAAGTTCACACYAAATGTAGACTTTGATTCTAGTAAAAACGGATTTRGAATAGTAATCCCCTATTAACATTCATACCGTTGCCATTCTTAGAAAGAGAAACTGAAGCAGGATGAAGACATAGAAATGGAGCAAACCTTACACAGTTACACTTATAACAAATCAACAATCTTCTTAATAATAGTAATCTSATTTTTTAATTACCACTTGAACGACTACTAATTGATTAAAAAATGACCAATTTACTAAACCTTTTTTCACTTTACAAGAGTCAGTGTGAACCATTCTAAGATTCTGGGAAATTAATTTTACAATATTATTATTAAACGATATTATTGTAACGGACGCCCCGAAGCGTTAGATAAGAACTAAAACTTCCTAAAATGGTATAAATTTTGGAACGCATGCCAAAATCACGCGTCATTCGATCTAATTAAATGTTTACATCACTTAAACATTTCCACTTTTGATCGATTCTCTTATCTAACTAACGCCCTGGCCTGACGACGCTCGTTAGCTTTTGCCTTATTTAAAACGAGCATCATTAGTTATATCACTGTATAATATTTGACAAACCAGTGCTCATGCCAAATGTAGTCCAGTTAGGCCAAACTTCACAATATTCGGTCGTCATATCCGACATGGTATGCTAACGAAACACGCCGTTCTTGATATTCTCAGCGTCATTCCGCTCAACCTTATTGATCTCATGTATTTTATTATTATGCAACCATTATATAAACAGCATGTATTACTTTCTTTTCTAACATCATCTCTCATTAACAAGAAGAAGAATTGATTGAATTGATTGATTGATTGTCATCACTTAGCTTAACTTCTGGTAACTAATCACTTCTTTCTGCTTAATTAGCTCTCCGATTTTCATATTCTACATTATTATTGTATCGATCTTGCAAGTGTTTGCATGCATGGTCGAAATCTCATGCTTCATACATGCTCGATCATATTAAATTGCAACAGTACACTTAGCTCATATTTTTTAAAACGTATTGTATTTGTAGTTTTGTACCATGCATGCATGCACCATCATTTGTTGTTATTAATCGATACGGGTTTTCTCTGAATTCTATTAGCTCCCCTTTTATATATGTCGATCTGATTCTTATATCTTTAGTTCTTAAACTTAGTGACATTTCTTTGTTGAAGATTACTCATTGTTTTTTTTTTAATTAAATTAATCACTAATTAGCTAATTTTATTTTCTTTGCATGTATATATGAAGTTCATTACATTACTATAAGGATACATCAAGCAACAATGTCGTCTTCCATGGAGTTAGAGGCAAATAACGATCCTGCTGCAAATAAGGCAACAGTTCGTTCTTCAAGACTTTATTCCATGTCCTCAATACCGTCATAGGTAATTTTATTTCTCGATAATTTTTTAAGTAATGCTTATACGTGGCAAATTTATGTTACAACTCGAGTAGTACAAAAATGCCATCGATATTACACTGGTTGACAAGATACAACTTGTTGTTAAGGCGGCAAATGGTCGTGTCGTGTCGGATTCGTGTTTGTGTCGAATATTTTTCGTAGTGAAATATCTCAACCCTAACCTGACCTGTTTTTTTCAGGTCAGGTTTTCGAACCTAACCCGACATGACTTTTTTCCAGGTCGACGATGACCCATTGACATGATTTTTTAGCTTCGAAATATAATTGTAAAATATCGGTTTGGTTGACCCGAATATGATCTGATTTTTTCGGTTTAACCTTAGCTTATTGTGACCTGAATTTTTTTAGGTACTAAAGATTAATACTACAAAGTACTTAAGTACACACCACAAACCATCATAGTCTTTGTTCGTTAGGCTATTACAAGTCACAAAAGCATTGTCGAAATGGCTATTACAACGAAAAAAACAAAGTTTGACCTAAAATTTTGACCCATATAAATTTTTGAATTTTTTTTTCATGTCGGGTCGTGTGTTTTCGTGTCAAAATTTTCAACTAAACCTAACCCATTTTTTTCCATATCGTGTTCGTGTCGACCCATTTTCGCTTTTAGTCGGAAAATTCAGACCTAACCCACTTTTTTTTCGTGTCGGATTCGTGTCGTGTCACCTTTTGCCCCCTTACTTGTTTGTACTATAGCAAGAGTCAGTCTCATATTATGTACGTTAATTAATTCTCACCTTATATTTTCCTATATATATAATAATACAGGGTCGGAATCCTATCCAACCAATGCCCTACATCAGGAGGGTGGTTGAGCTAATCCTGCTCATCGTCATCTCCGGTGCAGCATGCTATCCGGCCTCCTAACGAAACGATGCATGGAAACGAATCCCAAGATCAAAACCTACGCAGAAATCGGAGAATTCGCTTCGGCAAATTCGGGAAAAACCGTATTATTCAATCGTCCTATACTTGGATCTTTACCTGGCATTAACTGCTTCTTGATTTAGAAGGAGACAATCTGCACAACCTATTTCTGGGATGAACGTTCACGTGCATGGATCAGCATTGGTGCAAGAAAGTTTTGTGGTGATAGTTGCACTTGTTCTTCTTCCCGGTTTGTTGACAATAACTTTCTCGCTTATCTCTCCGCCACCGGGGTTTGCCGTGTGTCGCGATCTCGATCTGTTGTGGGTCGAGCCGTTGACGGCGTGGGTTCACAACAAAGGTGAGCTATTCGCTTGGAAAGGATTCAACTGCAAGAGCTTGTATATGTTCTCTATGGTGGAAATCCTGTCTTTCCTACGTTATACACTTCTATGAAGAGAAACACCATTTCTCCAAGGTTAACACTAGTACCCCTGTGTATATAATTTTTTAACATAATTTCAAGTTCGTCAATGTACATTTTATTTTCAATTCATTCAAATTCATAGCTAGTACATTCGATAAATTATAACGATTGAATGTTATTATATATAATTGTGATAATAATTAACATAATCAATCAATTAAATTCATTTCCCTTTGAAATCATAATCTAACCATAATACTTATGAATATAACAACACGTCATAACTTCATGCATAAATTACATATTGGTTAATGGTTATCAATCAATTCAATATATGAGACATAATTAGAATTATCAATCAATGTAACAAAATTAAATGAATTGAAAAAAGAAGTTTTTATCAATAAAAAAACTTAAATTAGAATAATTTAGATCAATTAATATTCACTTATATTAATTTATTCAATAAGTCAATCAATTATACATAACATATAAAATTTTCAAAATTGAACATCAAATCAGTAATATCTATTTAATTAATTTATTATTTTGCACAAAAAAAGTGTCATTTTTTGAATTTATATAAAATCAACTTAAACTATTTTGTAATATCACTAAATTATTTTTTTATAATCAAGATCCAATCACAAATTTATAGTAACTAAACAAATCATACATCAATGCAACATGTTAATAATTACACGCACGCATTGCGTGCTTATAAGACTAGTTCTTATATGTTGAATGATATTTAAACGATGCATGCCATGTAGTCTGGATGATTTTACTATGGTCCATTGAAAATGAACTACCACGAGTGATAATAAGGAAAATTAGATAATTGATTTATTAAAGATATTAGAAAAAAAGAAAAGCAAACATTTCCTTAATTAATATACTCCTTGCCAAAACTACCTAAGTACGGTTAATAACTATTGACTTTGGTAGACACTTGTTACTATGCTATGGATTCCTTATTATTGCTTGTAGTAATCCATTCTCAATTTACCATATTAAAATTTTCAATGTAGTTTTGAATAGTATTCGTGGTAACAAATTTACAAAAGATGCCAGATTTTTTAGTAAAATTTTAGACGACAAGATAAGAGACGAATTGTAATTTCTTTAATTTAAATATATATATATAATATATAATATATCATATATAATATATAATATATATATATATATATATATATATATATAATTATATATTAATTGAAATTTTGAGTTTTTTTTAAATGACGAGACCCTATACGATAGGACGCTTTGCATGCCCTAATTTTATAAGCTACTCATCACGTTTTCAATTTATATTGTTGGCAGGTTTTGCTTATTGGATTTATCAGTGCAACCATATGCTATACATCAATGGCGATAATCGGTTACCTCATGTTTGGTTCAACATTACAATCTCAAATAACATTGAACCTTCCAACACATAAACTAAGTTCGAAAATCGRAATATACATAACATGGATAACTCCYTTAACAAAATATGCACTCATGATGAAACCTGTTGCAGCTACTACAGAAAGTTGGTTCCCAAAACACGAGAAAAACAAATTGTTCAAAATTRTACTAAGAACGATTTTGGTCATCACACAAGTTATCATAGCCGTTACACTTCCCTTTTTTGGCAGTCTCATGTCYCTCGTGGGAGCATTGCTAGGTGCTTCAGCTTCGATCACAATTCCGTGCTTATGCTACTTGAAGATCTCGAGAAATAATGGGAAATCGATTGAGAAGATGTTCATCGTGGTACTTGTACTTCTAAGTGTAGTTATAGTGACGCTTGGGACTTATACGTCATTGCGAAGTATTATAAAGGAAGCCATAAAACACTAGATTTTGGTTATGTTCGATTCAAAACGTTTCAAACCTAATCATATTCAAATAACTTTCTTACCGAATTGGTTTAGATCAAATTAGACGACCACCATACTTTTGTAAAGATTTGATGTGTGATAGATTATGACTTAAAATAATTGTCATATCGGATAATTTTTTGTTAAATAGAGCAATTTTGAATATTATGTACTCCATAATTAAATCATTAATTATTAGTAATAATTAATTTCACTTTTTGAAGTGGTGTTTTTTTGTTGTGTTTTTTTCATTTTGTGCTATTATCAAGTTATTATTTACTTCATTGAACATCTAACAAAACATAAAATAATCTATCATACTTGACATCTGACTCATTGTATATCGTAGAAATATTTACTTAGATTACGATTAACTAGTATATCAATGTGTCCATGGAATAATTTATTCAAATTGCAAGTTTTAAATAAACATTTAGGAACACTTAATTTGTTACGTAGAACTTCTTACAAATCGATAAAAATAAACGTAAAGGTGCACTATAATACAGGTCTCGTTCTTCTGAACGATTGAGTTAAATTGATTTTCATATTCATTTTACCTACATTTTAGTACGACGTATAGACTAGTTAGGAAGTCATCATGGGTCTACCACAAGCTGCGTGACGTTGACCCTCAAAAAAGGCGAAGGTGAGAAATGTTCATTGCAATGAGCTAAGCAACATAAAAAAGAAGTAAGAATAATTCAAACGACTTTGCTTCGAATATAGCCTTATACCTTATCAATATTCTCACACTTTTTTCTTCATATAAATTCTTTTGGAGGCATATATAGCCCTTTTTGCCCTACATGCTACATCCCAATAAGATAAATCTTTCTTTTGTCGACATGAATACTATGATAGTGGATTATAAAAGAATTAAAGAGTATTGAGGTTACATAGAAAATACGCAATAAAATTATTTTATACAACAACTCACAAATAAATTCATTTGTAACTTTTTTCAATTAAGGGAAAATAAAACTAGAGAGAAGAGTCAACTATGTATATTCTAGAGAGTAGTAATACTACTAATGTTCATGAGATAAATAATTGGCGAGAAGCGAAGAAAAATAATGGACGTCAAAATAAAGTGTTAAGAAGAAAAGGAAAATAGCATGGGAGAGAAGGAGAGGACGTGGAATGAAAGGAGTGAGATGGCAGAAATGAAGAGATAAGGAAGGAGATAAGATTATGGCAAAAGTGTAATAATTAACAAGATGAGGAGATGACAAGTTGAGGGAGGCACTGTTGATTATGAACATTAACTTCCTAAAAGCTTTTTATATTGTTAGGATAAGATACGTTTTCTAGATTTAGAATTTTAATCTAGAATGTTGTGTCCGATCAATAGCTATACATTATTCTACTTTACCGATAATGATCATATGCATCATTGTACAAACGATTGCAACCTAAGGTCTGCTCATTTGTATAAGCATTAAGTCATTAACGAGTGATTTGACAGTATAATACAATTCGCCGGAAGAGAAGGAGAACACATAAGATATGAGTAGTGATTTCCGCACTCCATTTGACGGTTGCAAAAACTTAACATCCGCCAAAACGATTGTTAAAATAGAATGCGGATTTACATTTGAAATGCGCGCGGAAATCAGTGTTCATAAGAAGCGCACACTCAAACAAATAAACAATCTGTACGTAACAAAAACCAAATGGCCGAATTGTTAGTACTAGTTATTGTCTCACACGAGAGTTTGCGCGACCTCTTAAGAGACAGCTAATAAGGAATTGAAGTCGTGTGTTCAACATGAACTCAAGACAATTCAAGCTAGTGATGGAAAATGTAAAAAACTTGCAACTTGATGATAACAACATCTACTCACTAATTATAAATATACTTGGCGTAGAATCAACCATATATATGTGACCTAGCTTAATTTGAAAGTACAATTCATGCATGTTTACTTGTTTGTCTCGTTCCTTTTGAGGCCCTTAATTTATGACATTGATCATGTTTTTTTTTTTAAGGTTGTAAATTGGCGATCAATAATTGCTGACTGTAACATAAAAGCTACGGATGTTCAGCCACAATGTATTATTGGAGAAGCTAAGGATCGGATACTAGACACGTCATCTATGTAATGTATGTAGGAGTATACTTTTTCCCGAATACATAGATCTAGGCCATCTAGCCTTCCAAAAGCAACTTTAATACTACATGCTATGGTTTAGAGCTCGATCCATAAATAAACACTACAATATACCGACAATCTAAAACCTCCCAATAAATCGAAAAACAATATACCATCTAAACTATACTATGTTATAGTGTGTGTGGACTATGATACGTTTAATTTATTTGTTGAATTTGTAGTCATACACTCATACTAGAGTATCAATACATTAAACCATTATCAATACACAAAATCCAATTTAAAAGAGGATCAAAATAAGTCTCCTTTGACAGATCTAATTAAGGCCATATAATTTTGACCTTTGGATTTGGCAAAGGGATAAAGTACTACCATCTCATATTTTATGTGCCACTAGCACTTACAACAATAATTTAATATCGAATATACTTAGGCATTTGTATGAGGTTTTAAGTCGTCATTTGTGAGTTGTGACAACTAAGTAGAATAATTAGTACAAACAAGAGTAGATTTAAGTGGTAAACAACTAATTAATGTCGTTTAAAGGACGTCTCGAGTTTGAATCTCATTGTATGCTAAAACTCTTGATGGAAGAATCGTCCATCATAAATTACACGTACAATTTGAGTCGAATCCGAATATAGTCGGAGCTAAACACTAGTGAATCGCGAGGGAAACTCGAGGAAGGAGAATAATAAGTGAGTGCCGGCTAAAAAGAAGATGGACCACGACATAATTTTTGCATTGCATGGTGTATGCAATCACAACCAAATACATTAATGTTGTTTTGGTACGTCTATTTCTTGGACATTTCTTTTGGCTATTTCAATTTCATTGGAATAATTAAAAAATACCACCAACTTTCYCTTTGAAAGATAAAAGACAAAAAGTGGACGCAAAATTGGAATTTCATATTCACCCACTTGTTGCTAAAAAGGTTTTCTTTAATCACTAGTTTAATCAAGTCTTATTGTTTTTATTAATTAATCAATGTCTTATTATCATGCATAAACAATGCATCAATGAATTAGGTCTAAATGGGTCAGCCTCCAATAGGCAATATGGGGTCATATAGAAGTGTTTAGAATCTAATGAATAACTTTTTCACCATTTTTTTTATTTAACTGTTTTGAGTTCTGTTAAACACGTAATACATATTTTTCACCAAAATGATATTTTGTGTCTATTCCACTTAGCCGAATAAATACTTATTCCATCACAAATAAAATAATAAATAAACATTTTTTGTATATCTTATAAAAAATACTCATTTCTTACAAAAGGAGTGAAGTAAATTGAAAGCACGTAACAATGATTAGTGTGTAGAGTCTAATAACAGTCTAGCAAAATGCGCAAATTCTTCACTATGGATCTTCCAATTGTTCATACGGAGTATCTAAAATGCAAATGTTCATCTCAAAAATATAAATGATAATATCTGAAATGTAAATGTAAATAATTGGTTTTTTAATATTTCATGTAGACGTAAATGTTCATCTCTACTATACAAATGTTCATGTCCGACATACTCAGCAAAATGTCTCCTTTCCTAGACCAAACCATATAGCACAAGTGCACAACCCTTAAAAAAAAACCAATTTTGCTTAACTAACAGGTCTATTATGGTCCCGATACCATGTGGTCCCGAACAAATGTTCATTTCTGAAACTAAAAATTTTTATTTCCGAAAATAGAAATGTTCATTTTCGAAAATAGAAATGTTCATTTCGAAAATACCAGTGTTCATTTTCAGATATGAACATTTACATTTGAAAATAAACATTTTACATGTTGAGATGAACATTTCTAATTTCGAAAATGAATATTTGCTGGGGACCATGGTCCCAGGACCATAATAGAATTTGCGAACTACCAACTAACAAGCATTCATTAGTTTGGGCCTTAACAATTTCTTCTTCTTCTCTTTTCAGCCCATATAAATAAATGGGCTGGACCAGAGTACCAACAAGCCCATTGGGCTTAAACCAGTTTCTTACCTGACCAAAATCACTCACATCAGAAAAAAAAGAGAGAGAAAAAAAACTTTGCATCATTCTCTCCGTTCACCGGCGACTTAAAAAAGCTTGCGATTCGAAAAAACTTTCTCTCTCCTCTGCATCTCCGTCGATTTCGTCGAATCATTCCGGTGAGATTTCTTGCTCTTATTATTCTGCAAAAGTTTGATTATGTGAAACGTAAATTTTGATTGATTTAAAATGCAGTTATAAATCTCTTGATTTTTTTTTTCATTTCGTAATTGTTAAGCTTATAATTGAAGCTTGTTATTTGGAATTTGAATGCAGTAGGTATCGAGGACAGATTTGAAGCGTTTTTAGAGGTACTGTTAGTGATTTGAGTTGTTGAATTGAATTGATGTGAAGTGTAATTAGAAGGTTGTGAATTTTGATTCAGGTTTGTTGTTTGGTTGAATTTGGTTACAGGAGGTGTTGAGGTTCGATTTGAATAGATTTTAGAAGGTAAATTTGGAATTAGTTGCCATCTTGATAACCTAATTTTGCTATTTAGTGAATCTTGATTTGATGTGATTCTGTTTGATCTGATTCTCATTGCATTGATTTTGATAATGCAGCGTTTGGTGCGTTGATTTTCTGATTGTACGCTCATTTGACGGTTGCATCTTGATCAGTTGGTGAAAATGGTTTCATTCGAGATGAATGACCGAAAAAGTAAGCAAAACTTTAACTACTTGAGTACTTGTTAATCTTTCACAATTTGGAAGCTAACTAGTCGACTAAATGGAATTAGTTATAACTGGATTAGAAGTACCTATGATTTGCCTTTCATAATGTTTACCAAGGTTGCAATCTTGTTTTGGTATTCTGATGTTGGAAATCTTGGCGATACGTCCATACTATGCAGTAATCTTTTCATTTTTAGAAGAAATATATGATAACTTATCAAATTGAAAGTAAAACTTGCAGGATGCTTTCTATATTAAAGTGATACGTTTGAATTTTCTGTTTTACCATCTTTTTATAGTTTATACTTGTATAATGTGAGATTTGCATTGGCTGAGTTTATGAGATTTTGTAAGAATTATAACCAGCATATCTGGTTTCCATGATGTGTTATTTGCCTCTTTTTTCAGCACCCTAGATGATTGAGACTAGTTCGTTTTCCTAATGAAAATGATTAGAAGCTATACTAGTTCATGGTAACTTATTTTATACCCACTTCGTACACAATGGATTCTTAGTGCACCTTTGGCAATGACTACTGGAATTGCTTTTTGTCAAAACACTGCATTGCCTGACCGGTTGTGAGCTTGATGAGCTTCTACAATAGAGTGGGATTTTGCATACTTATCAAATTTGGCTTCTAAGTTTAGTCATTTATACTTGTTTATTTTGCCAAATACACACAATAAATTTTTAAAAGCTACTCTTACCTTAAACAAGTAGCAACTTACGTCGTATTTCTGATACGAAGTAGGTAAAAACTAGTAACAGCAACCATTAACTACCACAACCAGTAACCACTTCTTTAAGAGTTAGTCTAGCTGCGTAGGATACAAGTGAATTATTTACTCCTATGTTTAGATGATAATATAAGATGTATCTCAATGTTGCCAATAATCGTTTCTGTATTTGCCTAGCCTATGTCTTATATGTTGAATTATATGAGACAGCARAGAAGTTTGCTTCTATTCATTGGTATGCATAAGATTTCTTACKCTGCTTTTSTTGTTGATATCTGAATTGAAAACAGAGATTGGSCTTGGTTTAACTGGATTCGGWGTATTTTTCACATTTCTCGGAGTTGTTTTCTTGTTTGACAAAGGATTACTTGCAATGGGAAATGTATGTGTATTGATCTTGTCACTATACCTTTGTCTTCCATTCTATTGCCCTCAACTCTTGACTCTTTTTGCTTTATTACCCCAGATCCTCTTCCTCTCTGGCTTGGGACTGACCATTGGACTCAAGTCTACTCTACAATTTTTCATGAAGCCTCAGAATTATAAGGTATACTTCTCGATGTCCTTTCCATTACCTTTAAATTTTTTGTCATTTAACTATAAGTATTCACCTACTTACTGCTATTTTGTTTGTTGCGCTCACTGCTCAGGGAACAATTTCCTTTGGTGCTGGCTTTTTCTTTGTTGTGATTGGTTGGCCAATAATAGGCATGATATTGGAAACTTATGGATTTCTTGTACTCTTCAGGTTTGTAGTTGCGCTAAAATGTCTTGCTTTGTATATGATATTGTAGTGTTAATGTAACTGAGGTGTTTTTTTTCCTTCCCTACAGTGGCTTCTGGCCTACATTGTCAGTTTTTGTCCAGAGGATCCCTGTCCTTGGTTGGTTATTCCAACAACCATATATCAGATCGGTAGGTGTATCAGTTCACTTTTGTCATACTTGAATCATATTGCTTTGCAGATTTTTGGGGTCTCTTATGTTTTGGTGGGAATATTGGCAACAATTCTAGTAATCTTTGTAGATCTTGATTAGTTGATGTCCATTCTCAAAATTTCAAATCTATAGAAAATGTGATGATCCCATTACAGACTATTGATATAATTTGTGAAGTCTATGTCTATATGTCTCATAAATTGTATTTGTGTTATACAGTATGTGGATATGAAAGGTCATGGTAAACTGAACTGGTGAACCCTGCTTTTCAGTTTTCATAACCATGGTTATATCATCACTATTGGTACTTGCTGTGAGAGGGAACAAGAGCATGAATTGTTACCCTAAGGATATGCTTGGATTAAAGGGCAAAAGGAAATTTAAGGTAAACCAAGGTAGTGGCAAGGAAGTAACAGAGTGGTTTTGTGATACGAAGAAATAAGAACGAACCCTATGTTTGGATTGAAGGAAATGGAGGGAAGAAAGAGAGAGAGAGAGAGGGGGGGGGGGGGGGGACGGAGGGAATGGAGGGATGAAATATCCTTCATTACGATAACAAATGAGGAAGGATTGGAGGGGAGAGAAATGGAGGGATTAATTGTAAGTAATTGATCCTCTCCAACAAAGGAGCGAGAGATTTGGAAAAAAAACTCATCATTTTTTCTCTGCCCTACCTTTCCCTCCCCCCTTTTTCCCCTCCATTTAGTTATCCAAACAAATTATAAGTGCATAGTTAGGTGCTAAATTATTTTAAAAGTTGCAATTTGGGTACTCAAGCTGTATAACCAAGTTGCAAAAACTTGCAATTTGGGCACTCAAAGTTAATTAACCTGTCAACTATCAACTTGCATTTAATAATAAAGAATAAAAAAAAGTTTTGAACCTATCATTTTTTTTAAACACAACAACAAAAAAATTAATGAGAAAAAAAAATCAACAAAGGAAAATAAAAATATAAATGAATACAAGTGAATGAAGAATAATCAGTAAAAAGGAAATCAACCGAATTTTTGTAATTTTTGATATTAAAAGATGGCAAGTGTAAAAAGAGTTTGGAGAAAACAAAATTAGTAAAAAAGAATGTACAGTATAAATATTAAAAGCGCACTTAATTAATCAAAGCACAAGCAAAACTAAACAAGTAAACCAGGTAATAAAATCCATGAAGGAAATGTTGTTAAAAGATTAATTAGTCCAAGTATCCTTATCATTTTGTGGATATCTCATTTGACCTAGTCCTTCTTCCTCAATTGAGATATTAGATGAATGATAATGCTCATCCATTAATCAACAAATTAAATCCAATCAAATTTCATGTGAAGATGAAAAGGATATGCCCCAAATTAGAGGTACCTAATTTTTTAAGGGAGAAATAAACAATCCAAAATCTGTACTAAGATGTTCGCAACAATGAGTAGAGTATCAAGTCGGTTTTTTTTTACCACAAAATAAGTAATAGAATTCAATGGCTTCAAATTACTTTGAGAGAGAGAGAGAGAAAAAGTGTGGAGTTGGAAAAAGGAAAGAAAAGAAATGATGTGTGGAGGAGAGAAACAACAAAGCTTTGTTTTTTTTTAAATTTTTTTTTATTAAATGCAAGTAAATGGCTGAATAAAAGAAGGTTGAGTTTTTGTAACTTGGGTATCGAAACTGCAACTTCTATGAAAGTTAAGTACCTAGCTATGCACTTTACTAAAAGAAAGGGAGATGGATAATCATTACTTTCATTTTGAGGTTGTTTCCTCTGTGTTCCTTTTTTCTTACCAACATTTGATGTTCTCTCGATCATCAGTAAATCCCCTTCAGTATCACCTCCAAATACCTTGATTTTACTTAGTTTGATTTTTATCACCCCTTTAATACATTATTCTCAATCCAAGCAAGGCAAGCATGCTTTTAATGAATTCCATTTAGAAAATTAGAAATCATTTGTATGCAGGCTGGATAGTTTATTGAATTATTGAGGTGCTCTTACATGTTTATGAAGGATGAAACGTAGCAGGTTCAGAAAGAAACATAAGGGTAAGGCGAGTGGAGTCTCATATCCTTTAGTTGTTTGAACCTGATATGTGCTACATTGTGCTCAGTGTTCCCATAAATATTGTTCAATGGATGCTTGCTGTAGTAGCTGATGTCTTCACCACATGCCACATCTCAATAACGAGTGAATTTGTTGCCCTTGATATTCCCGCGCTTATTATCAACACAGAGTATTGATTAGCTTGTATTATGAATTGCCATAGAGCCCTTAGTGTACTGGCAGTCTGGTATCCATTTTGTTGGAGTTAGCTTTGGTGGGTATCCCCAATTTAAGGATTATGCTTGATAGGCTTGGTTCATGCACATTGTTGTTGTTGTTGTTGTTGTTGTTTACTTTTAATTGTCACACTTTGTTGATTACCTTTCTCTTGGAAGATGAAATAGCATTTGCCAGATGTTAATATTAAGTAGCATGCTAGTGTTAGACCATTGTGGAAATTTTTTAATTGAATCGACAACATTCTTCTTAATTCTTGCAACTACTTTGAAAAATGATTGATATCAGTTGTTCAGTATCCAAATATAATTGTTATTTCATCTGTTTGGAACTTGCTGTAAAATTTGTCATGTAAACTTTAGCCCAAATAGTATGTATCATGAGATTGTCACAAAATTAGTTTAACATAGTGAATGCTTTCTGCTATTTTCACAAAGTAGTTTGTCTATGTAGTTAAGGGGAAAACTTGTCAAAATACTTTTTTTTTTTTTTTTTTTTTTTGCTTACAATTTTGGCAAAGCACCCGGTATGTTTGTATGGCAATACATGCTGGAGAGTAGAGATGGGCTCGCTTGGAACTAGATTCTATAATCAGCAATAAAAAAAACCCTAGTGATTGTTAATCCACATTAATTTACCAATATACTTGCATGGCATGTGCCGAACATGTTTGAATTTCAGTCCTTCCTTGCAACATTCCAACCTGCTATATTATTATTATTAATATTATTATTATTATTAATATTAATATTAATATTAATTATTAGTTACTTCCTCCGATTCTTTTTAGTGGCAACAAAGATATTTTCACGTATTTAAATGAAGAGATTTAACAATGTAAACGAGCAAATTTTTCAAAGTTATTTTAACACAATGAAGAATGCGATTATAACTTCATTGTGTTAAATTTTCTTTGATTAATTTGCTCGTTTACATTGTTAAGTCTCTTCCTTGAAATACGTGAAAATTCATTTGTTGCCAATAAAAAGAATCGGAGGAAGCATTTTTTTTGTACTGTTTTGGATTAACTATGTTATACAAACCTTGGGACTCAACTCTGCTGTATTAATTTGTTTTTATGTCTTTTGTTGGTTGGTTTGGATTAACATTTTTATGAAGTATAAATAAAGGAGATGGAGTAATACAAGTGTAGTTGACATTTTTCCCGCTCATTGTGTGTTTTTCATTTTCATTTGTTTGAGCTGTTTGGAACGATGTAGTTTTAGAGTATCTGTCTACTGAATGATTTTTTGTGCAAATTATAGGGTGTATTACTTGCTTGTTGTTTATTAACCATGGATATTATATGCCTTTTGTGTGATGTTTTGGTTTGTTTTTATGCAGTTGATTGATCGATACCGTGGGAAACGCGTGCCTGTTTAGATCCGAATCCAGAAATATGTTTGCATATGTAGTGTACTGCTATTGGAGGAACGTGTGATTGCTTGTTTCCTCCACTCAATGTACAGGTTCTATTAGAATATACAAACTTTCATTTGTTAATTAATATCTGAATGATAGACTCTTTCCTTTTGACCTTTGATTGCCCATTTCCATTTCCTCACGTGTGGTAGACATTCTTTGTAGCAAATCATCTTTGTTGTTATGGGTCGTTTCTGACAAGACGCATATAGTGTAGACAATTGTAGTTTGAAAAACTGTGTTTGTAAGATACTTGTGCAAATTGGCCCTCTTTTGTTGTAGATTTTGAGTTATGCACTGTATGATCATGTTGGAGTTTTGAGTGATGCATTTTGGCTTGTAAGGAAATTGCAATTGTGATGTGCCCATGAGCATATATTTGTTGCCCTTGAAGTGATGCACACATTGTTCTTGACACGTCTTGTGTGCCCACTGTGGCACTGTCCAAGAGCCATGCTCCTCTGTGCTTCAGGAGTACATGCATCCACGAGCAAGGTTCGTTCGGTGGTCAGTAACTCAGTATTGTATGCACATTGTGGGGCTTGCAGAGAGGTGTATGCATTGCCAACATGCGACCCGTGCTTTCAGCCCGGGCCATGATTGCTTCAGGGGCGCAAATATGAGACCCCCTATGTTGAGCGACGTCCATAGCTTTATATTTCCATTACTGTCACCTACGTAAGCATCTTGTAAATGTTTTCTATTTTGTATTGAATATTTGTATCAATCGATTAGTTCAGGCAGTGGCAAATGTATGACTATCTTTATTCATATTAAGGCTAAGTTACCCTTAATGAATTGTTGAGCAAATTGTTTTTAGTAGTGGCATGTATTCTTTTAGCTTTGGAATTAGATGCCTAAGCAATTTGTGGTGGAGATAGGGGAGGCAAATAGAATCCTTGGAATTATGAGATTGGAACCTCGAAATTTATGACTATTTTTAAATGTTATCGAAATTCATGACAAAGGTTCATCAACATCTTAATATATACTTATGGGCAAATTTTGATGGTGAATCGAGTAAAAGCCAAATGATTGCATGTTTTCAAAATTGAGCCCGCTAACGAATGTCCAGAGTTTCTTTTTGATTTGTTCGGCCGAGATTGAACTCTTTGCTTTTTTACTTAACATTCCATATTTTCATTTTAATAGAAAATATATTTTTAATACAAAATATATAATATAGAAAAAAAAGATTCGTATATGATGTACTCGTATATACAATCCATGTCCAGGGGTGTTGGCTAACGAATATTATCGATACTGTTAAAGAACGTCTCGGAGTGTTAGATAAGAACTAAATAAATTTCTTAAAATGGTATGCATTTTGAAATATCACGCATCAATCAATYTAATTAATATTTACAAATAAATTTTAGTTCTTTTATCTAACGTCAGACGATCGTTAGCTTTTGCCTTGTCATTTGTCACTTAGCTTGAACTCTTTTTACATCAAAATTATTACAATTACCCAAAAATTTCTATAATTAGATGGGGAGCCCAATCCAAAACGTGCCGAAGAATTAAGACAAACACCAGTCCAAATTCCAACCGTTACCCAAAATTCTCATTACACCACATTTTTATCCATTTTTTCATTTCAAAAATTAATTATATGATCACATGTCATATTTCACCATAACAGACAAATCCAAACCATTGAGTCCTTACACGTGGCATCATGATGATATCTGTCACATAATCAGCGTCACAGCCACTAATGCATTATGTCAGCTTCATATTTTTATTTTATTTTTACTTTTTTTTTTATTGTATTGATTTTAGAAGTGTCTTTAAATTTCTGATAAACAGCATTGATCATATCATTTCTCGTCACTCTTCTTCGCATCATCATCATCCATTCTCTTTCAGGTGCTTTTCTCTTTCTCTCTCCTACCACATTTTGAAGCTTTTTTTCTTCGTTTATTTTCGTTCATCGCTTTTTTCATATGCTAATAATTTCGTATTTTCTGGGTTTCTTGTTGATTATTCTGTTTTTTTTTGTTATTTGTACATTTGTGATTTCTTGTTTAGGGTTTATTATTTAGCTGTGAATTTGAATGATTGTTGCCCCCACTTGAAAATAATGAGAGAAAAATTTAAACTTGAACTGGGATGTCCATGTTTGTATTTAATCGTGTCATTTATAGAAAAAAAAACAAATTTGAATTTGGAGTGCTTACAAAGGTTCAATTAAAGAATTAAGTTTTGTAATTTGAAGCTGTATTTTGGTTAAATAGGAAAAGAACAAGGTAATGTTAAAATCTTAAGGTTAAATTCATACATTGATAAGAGTTGAATTCACTTGTAACAAACTTAACAAATTTGGACCATCAATTTATCAAATCTCAATATGAGCAATTGAGTATCAATGAAATAGAAAATCAAGTTGTGTACTTTTTTTTAATTGTGTTTTGAATGATTATTGACTTTTAAGTTGTTCAGCATATTGATTGCAGTGCTTGTGTTGTGGGTTTTTAGTAATTTATGTTTTGGATTTTTGTAATTGTAAGTGGTTCTGTGAAAACATTTTGGTGTAAATTTGCATACTTGTTGACTGTTTAGCTGTTCGAGTTTTAGCTAATGGTGTTGTTAATGCCGGATGGTTTTTTGGTGTAAATTTGCAAAACTGTTGGAGTTTTAGCAAATGGTGTTGTTATTGCRGGATGGTTGTGTTTTTGATGATCAATTCCTGGTGTTTCATAATGATATGTATTGGATTCTTGTTTCTGTTASTGGTTTGGTGAAAACATATCTGCACTAGTCTTGATTGCTTTGAAGTAAAATGCAGKTTTGCATACTTGTTTTCTGTATAAGTTCTAGTYAATGGTGTTGTRAATGATGATCATATTTTGGTAATTGGGTATGAKTTAGTCTAGATAKGCAGCTTCTYGGCTTCAATTTTGRGTTCACTTCATTTTTCCAAATAGTTCTATCTTCTGAAGTTTTGAGGAATCAATGGCCTTTGTCAAACGCGTTAAATGGGTGTTWAGCAGTCATCTACTTTGTTCACTTGTTAGTGTATTGTCAATGGTGTRGTCGTGTTGATATGTCTTTTGTAACCATSGACTTTGTTCACTTGTTAGTTGTTAGTGTACTGTCCGTGGCGTTGATATGGCTTTATGTTTTCAACTTCAGGTGAATCCATGAGGAGATTTATATTAATGATTTGTCTTCTTACATTTTTGGTGGTGTTGATTGTACTTGCATATCAAGAGCTGTAGGTTGTTCTTTCGATGTTTGAGTGTTTTTACGAGGAACAAATCACTTATCATTCTTGACCTTTTAGTGATGAATTAAGCACATAAAGTTGTTTATATATTTAGGATAAAACAATGAACTGTGTTGATTTTCTTTGGAAGCATGTTATTTCAGTGATACTGGCTGATATCAAGATAGTCATATAATTAAATTCAGTTAGTTGTTCTACATAACTAATTTACAACTAACAACCCATCCAAAGTCTTGGCCAGCCCCAAATAAACACGGAAATTTAATTTGAAATACAACTTGTGATTATGAGAAAGAGAAAGGAAAAATCATCAAAATATAATTATATGACTACCCACTATGATATAATGTGTCTCTCACAATTGAGATTTGAGAAGCACAGTTCTTGATGTTTGGTCAAGAATATTTTTGCTTAAGAAAWTTTTAATTTTTTGMGGACACATTTGCATTTGTGATTATTTAATATTAACCTTTACTTTAAACAGTTTGCTGCAACAATTCGTAATGGCTGAAAGTCAAGCTGCTACTCCCAATGCCGAACTGTTGGAATTCCCAAAGAAAGATAAGCGTAGGATGCTACATGCTGTGTACCGTGTCGGWGATCTTGATAAAACCATAAAGTATGCCCTGACACTTTACCTATTGTCTTGGTTTGTCATTCAAGCATTTGATTTACCMAAGATCTCYTTTTATTTTTCCTATCATTTTGATGTCAGGTTCTACACAGAATGTTTRGGAATGAAGCTGCTGAGGAAGCGAGATGTTCCAGATGAAAAGTATTCAAATGCATTTCTTGGGTTTGGCCCAGAGGAGTCCAACTTTGTCGTAGAATTAACATACAGTGAGTAATCTAAGTATTTAGTAAACCCATATAGTATTTTCAGTGTTATATTCTTTAACTTTCATGATATCTGTTAAGTCCTCATATAGACAGATAGGTCAACTTTGCATATTAGATCTGCCAGAGGATGGCTTAACCTTCCATACCTAGAAGCTCCCGTTTGGAATGCGTGTGTAGGGAAAGCTCTTACTCTTATAAACATATGTATCCTTACACTGTTGTTTTTTATTCTGTCTTGCAGACTATGGGGTGGATCATTATGATATTGGTACAGGTTTTGGACATTTTGCGATTGCTACGCCAGATGTAAGTAACATTTGCTTAAGTGAGAATCAAAATAAATTTAGAACTCGATTCATGATCCTCTTTTCTTCCAGGTTTACAAAATGGTTGAAGACATCCGAGCCAAGGGTGGTACCATCACCAGAGAACCTGGCCCAGTGAAAGGTGGATCAACCGTGATTGCTTTTGTGAAGGATCCTACTGGATACCTCTTTGAGATTATCCAGAGAGAATCAACTCCTGAACCACTGTGCCAAGTGATGCTTCGTGTTGGTGATCTGGAGCGCTCTATTAAGTTCTATGAAAAGGTAGTGTAAGAAATTTCATGGATTTAGGATAATGCCTTCGGAATTTCCTTCACTTCTWGCAACCATAATGTTTAGGATTTCCTCCGTCTTTGATTATGCTTGAGAAAATGGAGTGCCAAATGCCTACACCAGACTGTATTGAAGCCTAGATATCATTACGAAAAGATTCATGAAATTGTCTAATAACGAAATCTCAATATATGTGTATAAGAGACAGGTATTAAATTGTCTAATAACGAAATCTCAATATTAGTTCTAAGCTTTAAGTATTTCTCAACAAGTCAGCATATCAATGTACCTTTCAGGCCCTGGGGATGAAGGTGGTAAAGAAAACTGATAGACCTGAACAAAAGGTATGCAAATCTTTTCCCCAAAAATTTTATTGCTGCTTTTAGTCCTATGAATCCGGAACTACTTTCAAGGTTTGGACTAATTAATAATAATTTCTCTTTCAATGATGAAGTACACCATTGCTATGCTGGGGTATGCCCCAGAAGAAGAAACAACTGTTCTTGAGCTGACCTACAATTATGGTGTGACTGAGTATACAAAAGGAAATGCATATGCACAGGTTCGTGTGGAATTGTCTTCATATCTATTATGTTCTCTGTAATGTTTTCTGAATTTCTGATTTCATAAATCCGARATCCTGAATAGGTGGCTATTGGTACTGATGATGTCTACAAGAGTGCTGAGGTTGTTAACTTGGTTAATCAAGAGCTTGGAGGAAAGATTACTCGACAACCTGGTCCCATTCCCGGACTCAACACTAAGATTGTCTCTTTCCTGGACCCCGATGGCTGGAAAACTGTGAGTGCGCTTGCTTAACTCTTATTAGCAGATACAATTGAACTTCTTATTGCAATTACATAATAGAGTATGCTTGTGGAAGATATATATGCATATTGTTGCTGTTGAAACACTGCAAATTTTTCAAAATTACATGTTTGAGGTTGCATTTTTTTCAAGAAATCTAGTGCTAACTTTGGTTTCAAAAGTGTAAATAACTAAATTTACCTTTTTCTAAAGATAGATTGCCCATTTTCCCTTCTCCCTTCCACTTCCCTTTTGCCTTTGTCTCTGACTTTAGGTGAAATATACTTATGGTTATTATAAAATTTGGTTCAAAATTGTTTTCTCTCGAATTAGATATACTTCGTATTATTCTGTTCTACCCTGGACCTGTTTCTGTGCTTGAGTAAGGGATGCGCCCTTTTGTGTTCATAATTACATTTATGTTTCTAGTTCAATTTTGTGCTGGAAATGTATGCTGGTAAAAATGTAAAAGTAAGCGCGGCACAGCTACAGTGTTGTTGCACTTTCCAACTTCCCCAGCGCCATGATTTTTTTAAAGCAAACCCGAGGGCAGTAGCATGAACTCCTTTTGTTTCCAGACATGTTGATTTTTCTTTGCTAATGTATGTTGATCATAAACTGTCTATCAACAAGCATAATCTTATAATGTTTGCTTAGCTGCATACCTCTGCGTTTTCCAWTTCGTCTCGAGGATTTAAATTAACGTCTGGCTTTTGTGAATGGCTACTTTTCAGGTTCTTGTCGACAATGAAGATTTCCTCAAGGAGCTGAAGTGAATACTATGAAGTGAATTCTATGTAGTTAACTAGTATAAATAAACTTCTCATCGCTTATGTCCTCCTATGTATGAGAATCCTAAGAGAGATAATGAAGTACAATCTTGGTTGTTTGCTATAATTTTCAGCTAGTTTCGATTCTTAAGTTTTATGAACTGATACAAATGCAGGTAAACCTAATGTGTTATGTGGTATCCTGTATCCAGTGAAGTAGAATTCGAACAACTAATAATGCTCACAAGCTATTATAAGATTGGATATTCGGATTTCGGATTACAGCGAAAACGAAGTAGAATTCACAAATAAATTAATTGGATAACTGTAAGCCTAGACTTCATGGCTTAGATGAGTTAGATCCACAAACACACTAATAGTGAAGCCAACTAAATCTCAATTTTAATGGGCATCGTTACATGTGTTTGTAGGATAGCGAATTAAATGAGGTTCAATCGTAAAACTGGGGAGTAGCTCTTTAAACTTATATATCAATCGTTCGCTCCAATTGTTTAATGTGCGAATAACATGTGAGATATATCTCAACAATAATGATGTTGGATTGTTAATAGCTCAATGTGCATCACAGAAATTGGTAAAGAAAAAAAGGTCAATCCCAACAACTAACTCCTCATAAATAAAAGACATTATGTCACAAAAACATGTTTTAGTGTAATATTGATTTGATAATGACATACGTAGTTTTAGGAACTATTAACATCAAATTAAAGCTTTACAATTTTAAAGAAGATGTCAAATTTTTCATAAACTCATAATAAAAAAATAAATTATTCAATGCTAATATAATTATAACGAACTTTAAAACTGACAAAAGAAAAGCGTAAGTCACTAGTTTTTTTAATTTCATGTTTTTATTTCCTAAAAACTTAGAAATTGAAAAAAAACAAAATTACGAATGAATCTTACACTTTGGATCGAGTTTTTTTTTTTAAGATTAGAAAGACGCGGATGAGAATCGACCTCGACCATGACGTCGTTAAGTGAGTTTGTTGTTGAGTCGCAACCAAAATCATATTCGATGAACTACAATATTGCATAATATGCTCATGACCAAATCATCATGCACTACACTAGTCATATTCATACAATCATACTTACCATTAATCCATGATTATGATTAGTAGTAATGAATTGTTAATTATGCACTTGTCTTATTTATCACCTGCTATATATAGAAGACAATCACTACAATATTATTGTTAATCTCCTGTTTCTGTCCAATTAGTTGGTGGATTTAATTGTTGCTTAATAATATCCTAAGATTTTATTGGACCGACAACAATCATTTACATCTCAACATCATTATCATATGTACAATCCATCTTACATACATATGTTCTAGAAATAGCTAAATATATAACCAAGCATGCTGTGCATTCATATCAAACAAATATAGAATTTGATCGGCTAGGTTACAGTTTTGAAAGAAAACTGTCTTAGTCAAGCAATAACAGTATAGTAGTTAGGGAATGTTTTATTGTAGTAGTATAGACCCTCTTAAAAATACCCTAATTATGGATTTAGGGCTTTGTTCCCTTATTTTTGTACTACTATGTACACGTAATGTGTGCGATTATTTCAAAAGCAAATACAGACGATCATAAGTTCGTATATCTCGAGATTACTTGAACTTATTTTTGAAAATAAGAAAAAATAAGGTTAACATAACCGACCTTGCTTAGTTGCTTTCGTTTCATTAATCAACAAAGGGAGGTCTTAAATAATGAGAATGTATGATTAATGTCAACAAGTTCATGCCCCAGTCAAGTGAAAACCAGAATAATTTATATGTAACCTTAGACTTTGGAACATGTAATTGAAAATGTTGATGTAATTGGCAACTTATTTTGTCTAAAAAAGTTGGTAATAGGCCACTAATTAATCTTAGGTTCTTATTAATTTGATTGAAAAAAAATCGTCATCGTTGAATTTTCGTCTCTAATTCATCTTTACTTTGCTTGTTAATCTGTTAGACCATTAATATGCAAAAATGTACTCATACATCTTATAATAATGGAACGTACTAAACAAGTTTATTTCATTTTGAAAAAGTTGTTTACTTTCTTGAAAAAGTTATATGATTATTATCAATGTCTTATCATAATAACTGTTTGGGAATCGTTTTGACGTCGAGACGAAGATTATATAATCCATGTTTTTCGCCAAAAAAAGCCTTTCGGTCACTCAGCTCGGTTTTATTCGAAATTTCAATCACACCTTCAAGGTGATGTATTCCAAAAGTTTTGTCCCAAATTACCAAGCGTAGTGCCCCTACGAGCGTTTCGGTGTCTTTTCGGTTTGTCGTTCGCGGGCTCGAAAAACCACTCGTATAGACTTATTTGCACCCCAAATTGTCCTTGTATACATCGTATTTATCATACGAAGTCATGGTAAAAAATTTGGCAATTTTTCGAAAATTTTCGAGAGACCTCATTTTCGTGATATAATCCACGTTTTTCAGCCAAAAAACCACCTCTCGGTCATTCGACTCGATTTTGCCCAAAATTGCAACCATACCTTCATGGTGATGAGAGACGACAATTCCAAAAGTTTGGGCTCCAATTACCAAGGGTAGTGCCCTCTACAAGCGTTTCGGAGTTTTTTCGATTTGTCGTTCACGAGCTCGAAAAACCCCCCAAATAAACTTATTTGGACCCCAAATTGTCCTTTTATACATCATAATTATCGTATAAGCTCATGGTAAAAATTTCAGCAATTTTTCCGAAAAATTTTCGTAGACCTCATTTTCGTGATGATAATCCACGTTTTTCAACCAAAAAACCACCTCTCGGTCTTTCGGTTCGGTTTTGCCCAAAATTTCAACCACACCTTCAGGGTGATGAGAGATGACAATTCCAAATGTTTTGGCCCCAAAAACCAAGCGTAGTGCCCCTACGAGTGTTTCGGCATTTTTTTCGATCTGTCGTTCGCGGGCTTGAAAATCCATCCGTATAGAATTATTTGGACCCCAAATTATCTTTGTGTACATCACATTTATCATATTAACCCATGGTAGAAATTTCAGCAATTTTTCCGGAGACCTCATATTCGTGATTTAATCCACGTTTTTCGGACGAAAAATCACCTCTCGGTCACCCGGCTCGGTTTTGCATGAAATTTCAACCACACCTTAAGGGTGATGAGAGACAACTATTCCAAAACTTTTAGCCCCATTTACCAAGCGTAGTGCCACTATGAGCATTTTTCGACGTTTTTTTGATTTGTCGTTCGCGGGCTCGAAAAACCCATTGTATAAACTTATTTGGACCCCAAATTGTCTTTCCAAAACTTTCAGCCCCATTTACTAAGCGTAGTGCCACTATGAGCATTTTTCGACTTTTTTTTTGATTTGTCGTTCGCGCGGCTCGAAAAACCCTTGTATAAAACTTATTTGGACCCCAATTGTCTTTGTGTACATCATATTTATCATATGAACACATGGTAAAAATTCAACAATTTGTCCAAATTTTCCGGAGACCTCATTTTCGTGAAGTATAATCCACGTTTTTGGCAAAAAAACCACCTCTTGGTCACCCCGCTCGGTTTTGTTAGAAATTTCAAACCACACCTTAAGGTGATGAGAGATGAGTATTCCAAAAGTTTCGCCCCAAATACAAGCGTAGTTCCCCCTACGAGTGTTTCGACGTTTTTTCGGTTCGTCGTTCGCGGGCTCGAAAAATCCCCCGTATAGACTTATATGGACCCAAAATTGTCATTGGGTTCATCATATTATCATAATGAACTCACGGTAAAAATTTCGTCAATTTTTCCGAAAATTTTCCGGAGACTTCATTTTCTTGATATGTAATCCACGTTTTTCGACCAAAAACCACCTCTCGGTCACGTTTGTTCCGAAATTTCAACCACACCTTCAGGGTGATTAGAAATGACTATTCCAAAAGTTTTGGCCCAAAATGCCAAGCATTGTGTCCCCTACGAGCATTTCACCTTTTTTCGATCTGTTGTTCGCGGGCTCAAAAAACCCCCGTATACACTGATTTGGACCCCAAATTGACTTTTTGTACATCATATTTATCATATGTTCCCATGGTAAAAATTTTGGCATTTTTTTCGAAAATTTTACGGAGACCTCATTTTCGTGATGTATATATATCAATGAAATGAGGTCTCCGGACAATTTTCGAAAAAATTGCCAAAATTTTTACCATGGTTCATATGATAATATGATTGGTACAAGGAATATTTGGGGGGCAAATGAGTCCATACGGGGAGAATTTTGAGTCTGTTAAAGAAAAAACGAGAAAACGTCAAAACACTCGTAGGAGGCAGTATGCTTAGTATTTGGGTACAAAACTTTAGAAATAGTCATTTCTCATGACTGCGAAGGTGTGACAGAAATTCCGGACAAATTCGAGCCGGGTCACCGATATGCCATTTTTTGCCGGAAAACGTGGATTATACATCACTGAAATGAGGTCTCCGGACAATTTTCGGAAAAATTGCCGAATTTTTTACCGTGAGTTCATATGATAATATGATGGGTCCAAGGTAGATTTGGGGGCCAAATGAGTTCACAGGGGGGGACTTTTGAGTCCGTTGAAAACAAGAGAAAACGTCGAAACACTCGTAGGAGGCAGTATCCTTAGTATTTGGGTACAAAACTGTTCGAATAGTTATTTCTTAAGATCGTGAAGGTGTGACAGAAATTCCGGTCAAATTCAAGCCTGGTCGCCGAGATGTCAGTTTTTAGTCGAAAAACGTGGATTATACAACACTGAAATGAGGTTTCCGGACAATTTTAGAAAAAATTGCCGAAATTTTTACCATAGATTCATATGTTAATATCATGGGTCTAAGGAAGATTTGGGCATCATATGAGTCCATATGAGGGACTTTTGAGTCCCTTAAAAAAAACGAGAAAACGTCAAAATACTCGTATGAGACATCATTGAAATGAGATCGTCGGGATGTCATTTTTTGGGCGAAAAACGTGGTTTATACATCATTGAAATGAGATCGCCGGACAATTTTTCGGAAAAATTGCTGAAATTTTTACCATGAGTTCATATGATAATATGATGGGTCCAAGAAAGATTTGGGGGCCAAATGAGTCCATACGAGGGACTTTTGAATCTGTTAAAGAAAAAACGAGAAAACGTCAAAACACTCGTAGGAGGCAGTACTCTTAGTTATTGGGTACAAAATTGTTGTAATAATCATATCTCATGACCACGAAGGTGTGACAGAATTTTCGGACAAATTAGAGCCGGGTCACTGACATGTCATTTTTTGTCCGAAAATCGTGGATTATACATCATTGAAATGAGGAATCCGAAAAAAATTTCGAAAAAATTGTCGAAATTTTTACCATAGGTTCATATGATAATATGATGGGTCCAAAGAAAATTTGGGGGCCAACTGAGTCCGTATGGGGGACTGTTGAGTCCGTAAAAAAACGCGAAAATGTCGAAACACGCGTAGGAAGCTGTACGCTTAGTATTTTGGTACAAATCAGCTGACATAGTCATTTCTCATGACCACGAAAGTGTGACAAAAATTCCGGACAAATTCGAGCCGGGTCACTGAGATGTCATTTTTTGTCCGAAAAACGTGGATTATACATCATTGAAATGAGGTCTCCGTACAATTTTAGGAAATATTGCTGAAATGTTTACCATGGGTTCATATGATAATATGATGGGTCAAATGAACATTTGGGCGCCAAATGAGTCCATACGGGGGACTATTGAGTCCGTTAAAGAAAAAACGAGAAAACGTCGAAACACTCGTAGGAGGCAGTACGCTTAGTATTTGGGTAAAAAACTGTTGGAATGGTCATTTCTCATGATCGCGAAGGTGTGATAGAAGTTCCGGACAAATTGGTGTCCGGTCGCCGAGATGTCTTTTTTGGCCCGAAAAACGTGGATTATACATCACTTAAACGAGGTCTCCGGACAATTTTCGGAAAAAATTGCAGAAATTTTTACGATGGGTTCATATGATAATATGAAAGGTCCAAAGTAAATTTGGGGGCCAAATGAGTCCATATGGGGGACTTTTGATTCCGTTTAAGAAAAAGCGAGAAAACGTCGAAACACTCGTTGGAGACAGTATCCTTAGTATTTGTGTACAAAACTATTGGAATAGTCATTTCTCGTGACTGGGAAGGTGTGACAGAAATTTCGAACAAATTCGAGCCTGGTCGCCGAGATGTCCTTTTTTGTCGAAAAACGTGGATTATACATCACTGAAATGAGGTTTCCGCACAAATTTCAGAAAATTGGCGAAATTTTTTACCATGAGTTCATATGATAATATGATGGGTCCAAGAAAGATTTGGGGACCAAATGAGTCCATACGGGGGACTGTTGAGTCCGTTAAAGTTAAAACGAGAAAACGTCGAAACACTGGTAGGAGGCAGTATGCTTAGTATTTGGGTACAAAACTGTTGGAATAGTCGTTTCTCATGACCGCAAAGGTGTGATAGAAATTCCGGACAAATTCGAGCTGGGTCGTCGCGTTGTCATTTTTTTGCCGAAAAACGTAGATTATACATCATTGATATGAGGTCTCTTGACAATTTTCGGAAAAATTGCCGAATTTTTTTTACCATGGGTTCATGTGATAATATGATGGGTCCAAGGAAGATTTGGGGGGCCAAATGAGTCCATACGGGGGATTTTTGAGTCCGTTAAAGAAAAGACGAGAAAATGTCAAAACACTCGTAGGAGACAGTATGCTTAGTATTTTGGTACAAAACTATTGGAATAGTCATTTCTCATGACCGCGAAGGTGTAACATAAGTTCCAGACAAATTCGCGAAGGTGTGACATATTAAAATGAATCAAATTAAAAATCAACTTTGACATAACTTATATGGCTATATGAGATATTTGTTTGTATAATCACTCTTCTTTGACAACGTTCCTTATTTATATAGTTTCTCACGAGAAGGCGAAAAGTTACGATGTTTTTTAAATAGATCTTGACTAGATAATATCACGGGTTATGTTTGTGTTTATGTTAGTCATTGATATAGATTTATAAGAAAATGTCAAATAGTTTCTGAAAGTATTGGAATTATTATACAATTATAAAATTGTGGGCAGAATCTACATTATATTGTAATAAAATTTCACTTTTATATTTTATTATCATTATTTTTGTATCAAAATTTGTATAGATTTATTTTAATTCATAAAAGGACATTACATACTTCATTTGTAATGAAATTTATGTTAGACTTTGGTAATAAATGTGAGAAATATTTTATTGAAATGTAATATCTATTGCAATACATACGAAGTATATTGATTAAAAAATAAGTATACATTTGGTATAAATGGTAAGATTTATTGATATTCTCTATTTTACCTAATTTAGCTAAGATAAAAAGGGAAAAAAATTTCACTAGAATTCCTAGAAATGCGTCATGCCACACTTTTATTTTAATAGAAAGTACTCCCTCTGTATCACAATATCTGCAACAAATATGTGTAAAGTATGGGAGAGAAGAAATTATGTGTAAAGTAAGAAAGAGAAAAAATTATGTGTAAAGTATGAGAGAGAAAAAATTATGTGTAAAAGTTAAAGTATAAGAGAGAGAAAATTATGTAGGGTAAAGGTATAAAATTTTACCAAATTTAGAAAGTTATGAATTGTTGCAGTTATTGTGTTACAGCCTTAATTAGAAATGTTGCAAATAATTCGATACGGAGGGAGTAATAGATAGAAAAAAAATTACTCAAATATTCTTTTTGGTTACTTATTTGATTTAGTAATTTATTGCTTCTTTATACAGTTTTCCACGATGATCTACAATTGTATTGCTAATCTACAAATATTATTAAAAGGTGTTCCGAACACCGTCAAAGCGTCACGTGACCCTCAAACTCTTTGTACATGTGCTACATGGACCCTTAGCTTTCTCTAGAATTATGCCATGTGTGCGCCATGTCATTAGTCCCCAGTGTTGTCAAGCGCCACATAGACGCAATTAATATGTTATTACCAACTCAACCAACATCATTTAGTGTTTAACATTTCATTTTAAAAAAATATAACTATCGTTAAAGCGCACTTAATATATCACTATTTAGTTTTTCAATAATTTCCTTTAATTTTTTTTTATGATTTTAACCACAATTTTAAAACATTTTTTAGAAGAGCTTTTAACCATTAATCTAATGAAGTATTAGTTTAGTTTTTTTTGACGTAAGTATTAGTTTTGTTGTTTAACAATAATTTTAATAATTTCATGCATCCCTTATTCTTTGAAGCACAAACAAAATAATCCGTAGATGATTCTATCTGCATGTTGATATCTATAAGATTTTATCTACATGTGAGTAGTGGAAAGAAAAAATTCAAATGCGCTGAAAATTATGGAACAAAAGAAATATAATATTTTCTCCTTTATTTAGTTTCAAAATTACTCAGTTATTTTTACGACTATATTYCACATCACATTTCACATATATAAAAATAATGAAATCAATGAATCGACATAATAAAATAAAAGGAAATTGTATGACTCGGGCAACGTCGGGCCAACATACTAGTTGTAATTGATATCTTGATTGTATTGTTAATTGATATCTTGATTGTATAGTTTTTCTTTAAAAAACTTTTTGGTGTAAAATAATGGAGACAAAAGTACATGCAAATTCTAATCCTTTTAGCTTGTGTTTTTCTCCTCTCCTTCTCTCTTCTCTCTTCTCCAATGCTTGCCTTTCTCTCTCTTCCATTTCAGTTCATCACTGTTCTAAAACAAGAGGCATTTGCATTTCCAAATTCTCTAACATTTTGCTAACAAAACTATACAAATGCAGTAAAAAAAATTCAATCTTTGATAACGTATTAACGTGTTAGCTTAATATTCTGCTCACCTAACCTCTCTCATCTACCTTTCCAAAAACCATACTTTTCTCTCTTCATTTTGAACTCTATTTTCAGCTCTCAATTTGACACAAATTCCTTCTAATTTCTTCCCCTTTTTTTTACCCAAACAAAGGTGTTGATTTCTTATAAAGTGGGTCCATTTTCCGTTTCTCCCACATTTTATTTTCGACAATGTCTAAGTGGGTACCTCAAAACCCCACCAAAATCACTTCTAATTCTTCTGGGTGTATCAAAGTTTCAACCTTTTGATTGAAAGTTTTAATCTTTTTGGCTATTTTTTACTAGAATTATGGCTTTAAAAGCTGATACAATGATTTTGGGATTTGGGGTTGTTTCAAATCCTGATTTGAGTCCAATAATTCCTTGTTTTGGTGGTTTGAGTTATAGGAGAGATCTTAAGAGATTGAGCAAATGGGAATGTTGTTGTAGTGTTTTAGGACAAAGGGCAATTACACCTGTTGATGATGAGAAGCCATTGAAATCTAGCACTACTGCTCAGCCTCACTCTTCTGATGTTCAGCAAACTCAGCACACTGGCTTTCACAGGGATTTGAATTCCCTTCCTAGTGAGTTTTTTTCCCTTCAATTTACAAGCTTTTAATTGCATTGTAATTTGTCATTTTTGATGATATTAGCTTGATTGTAATGCTGTGTTTTCATTGTTATGATTTTGTTCTTGCGGGTGAGAAGAATTGTTTATGTTGAGATCTAGATGAGATATGAAGATTGAAGCGTTTTTTGAGTTGCATTGAAATTGAGTAGGGAATTTGAGTTTTGAAGCAATGATTGCTTTAGTGGAAGTTTTCTCTGAGCATTTTGGGAATAATTTGCATGATGATCTTTCTGAAAATAATTATATGTTTGTCTTATTGCTTTGGATGTGATGCAAGGAATTTTATATGAAATTTTAGGATATGTGTTCTTGGTATTGTAGATAATGTGATAAATAGTTTGATGTAGACATGGGAACTAGGATTAGTTATTAGTGTATCCATGAGTCCAATTAAGGGTAAGAGATAGATATTCAAGGATTAGTGATTATTGTTATGATTATATAATTATAGGCTTATAGTCCTTGGCAAAATGATTGTTTCATACATTGTTGCATAATTCACTGGTTAATTTGCCTTTTGGGATCACGGTTTTCCTAAAACGAGCCAATAATCGCCCAAAGCTCAGCATACTTCACTTATTTCAGATCACAGTTCGCGGGGTGTTTAGAGAATTATTTAACACTGGTTTCATAGAGAGATGATGAAGAAACTCGATAATATTTGGTCAGTTGAGCCCACAGCTGTCGTGCTAGCTGTTTAAACATGGCGGTTTTGTGTCATAATTTTATAATTGCTCGGTTAGCTTTTTTGTTTTGGGGTGTCTACTTGTCGTTTGGGATATAATAGTATTGCATCGGGGTGGTTCTTATTTTGAAAGCTTCTTTCTGTTTCATTTCTAGAGGCTATTCCTTAGTACTTTCTCTTGTCACAGCCAAGCTTCCCTCTTCCCCAGTAACTAGTTTTGTTAAATCCATAAATTCAAGGAAAGAATAATGAAGCTGAGTGTAATATCATCTTAAATGTTACGTGTGAATGCATGTGGTAGTGTGTTTCTGGTACCAAGTATTTGTTATTCTTCATTGGCTTTCATTTCTCCCCCTTCACGGGGTTGAATTTCAATGTATTGGCCAATATTGATTAGTTTTCCAGCCTACTGAATTGATGTATTGGCCAATATAGTTGATAGAGATCCAAGAAGACTAAGATATTGGTGGGCAGTGGGGCCTACATTAACTGAAATAGGCTGACTTGGCTGATATCTCAATGATATCGCCATAAAAGTATGTTACCTTTATCCTTCATTGTTACTACAATTGTAGCCATAAATCTTGACTTGAAACCTTGATCTCCATTCCACACCTTTAAATGGTAGAAGGTATAGGACTATCGGTAAATATTTATAGGGAAAACATATGTATGGTGTTGAAGTGTCGCCATCATGGACATTCACTAAAAGTTCTATTTTAAAAATTTGAAGTTATTGTTTATCTTTTAATTTGTAATCTTGTACCAACAAGCCACTAAATGATTGTGTTATGGGTCCCTGAGGCTGGAAAAAAGTTTACTATGGAGAATTGCTTTATTAAAGTAGTGTTGTTCTTGTTAATTGAATTGGACAATGACTTCCTTTTAGTCAGTGAGGTTTAAAGTAGTTGGTATGCATAATGAGCTAGCTGATCAAAGTGTTAAGATCATATTAATAGATTTTGACGGACTAGACTCTTCTGGTAGCAACATACTGTTCTTGTCTCGTTACCAAAACTCTGTTAGCATTACACTTACTCTGAATGAGTAAGTTCACTATTAGACCTAAAGTTACCTTGCCCGTTTCTGTGGCCTGTGGCTAATCTGACATCATAACTTATCTGAAAACATATTGTTAAATTATTATTGATTTCCTTGGTAAGAGATTGTTGTCACTTGTCCGTCAAATTAATGGCTTAATTTATACAGCTACTTTGTAATTTATATCTTACTGGTAACATCATCACTGCAGAACCATTATTCTGCTCTGATCTCTCTCCGTCTGCAATGGTGGTGCAAAAGTCGGGTTCTTATCAAGTAATTTTTTTTCTTCTGTTGATAATGTATATTTTATGCATGGACGAAGAAAAAATGATTTACTAATGCATGGATTTTTAGTGAAACTTAGGCGTGCCAGGATCTATAGTGAGGATGCTGCTTTAAAAGCATATCCAAATTGTGAGACTGTTCCTTGCGATGGATTCGAAGCTGCTTCAAGGTTCAACTTGTGTTTTTTTTTTTTTTATGTCATTTCTGGTGTGCTACTAGCATTATCATGTTGCGATGTTGTATTCTCTATTTTCTTTTTTGCAGGCAGTTGAACTGTGGTTAGTAGATAGAGCTGTTATACCTATTGAGAATTCTTCGCTGGAGTAGTAACCGTAATTATTGGATCTTCTCCTGGCTAGGCTGCATAAGTGGGAGAGGTTCAGTTAGAAGTTAACCATTGTTTGATGGGTTTGCCTGGAATCAGAAAAGAGGATCTAAAGCGTGTGTTAAGCCACCCTCAGGTAATAGGGTCTATTCCTTGTAATCAGTGAGAGGAACGCAAATTTTAATATTGCTATGTTTTGTATTCTCTGCTATGTGACGTCTGGGGGTCATTAGTGATGTACTCTTCAATTAGTGACTTTCCTTTTGCAGGCACTTGATCAATGTGGAAAGACTTTGAGCAACTTGGGTCTTACTAGAATTAATGTTGATGATGCTGCTGGTGCTGCAAAGGTGGTACTCAAGAACTTCTACTTACTTCATGCTGATTTTAGGCTAAAGGTATTGTAATACTCATATTGCATTTCRTGACACAGACTGTAGCTTCYGAGCGTGAAAGAGATACAGGAGCGGTGGCCAGTGCTCGTGCTGCAGAAATATACGGTCTTAATATTCTTGAAGAAAGCATACAGGTAATCACCTATTCACCTCCATGCCCCCAAAATATAGTACTCAGTGTAGTACCCAATTAATACTTTCGATTGAGTTTTGAAGCATATCTGGTATTAGCAGTTTTGCTAAATGTGGGTTAATTGAATGATAGCTGCCATATATAAACTTGAACTCGTTGGATCTGTTATTGTTCTAGCATGCCCTCTGTGCTTTTTCTGTTTGATCATTGAGATATGAAAGTAGTTGCTTATAATGGTCCTTAATTTTGTTTTTACAAACCTATGATTAAAATTCATTTCATATCTGTCTGCAGAGTCATTGTATTACTTTTGTATGTAATGTAATGTGTAATACTGTTACCAATTGCCGGTATATGGTATTTGCTGTTATAATGTTATTTACAGTAATGATATTATTAAAGGGGATTGCTTTCATTGTAAGCTGAATTGAATGTTGAAATGCACTTGCGATCCTTGAGATATTATATTCATCATAATGACCCTCTTACATATMAACAAACTATTTATGGCTGAACTTTCTTTCTTCCTTCTTCTTGCAGGACGATGATGATAATATTACTCGTTTTATGATACTTGCCAGAGAGCCTGTTATTCCAGGCACAGATAGGCCTTATAAGGTACAATTCTATTGCAACCTAGACACGTAATTCAGACTTTGAAGCTATTTGTTGCTAGCAGTACATACAGAAGGAGGAATTTGCTGACAATTTTCACCAAATCTTCCTCTCGCTCTCTCTCTCTCTCTCTCTCTTTTTTTTTTTTTTGTGTGTTTTCTTTTTTCCTTCGAGCTATGCTCTTGGATCCTGGAAAACCAGAATTAAGTATGATTTTTTACCAAAAAGTCATCTAGGAAGATCTACATTGGAAGTAATAATCTCTGAATTTTCTTGCAACTGTTARTTTTTCTTCAGACTAGCATCGTTTTCTCTTTCGAGGAAGGTCCTGGTGTGCTTTTCAAAGCCTTGGCAGCATTTGCCCTCCGTAACATTAATCTAACAAAGGTAGGCCTTCAAGATGACATCGGCTGTGTTGTTTAATCTTTCTAGTTCAGTGTTCACTCAGCCTGTGTTCTTTCGTCGGTGTTCAGATTGAGAGCAGACCACAAAGGAAGCGTCCACTTCGCATTGTTGATGACTCGAATAAGGGAAGTCCCAAGTAAGTGCTTAAACCTAGAAGCTTTTGCATTCACTCATCTTTGCTTAAGGACCATTACTGCATGTTACAGTTTTTAGACCATGTACTCATCACTCTCTTTTAGAGGTCATAAACTAATCGATCTAACAAAGGTGAACATATAATTGAACGTCTCAAGTTGATATCTATATCATCTCACTGCTTGTCTTGAAGTAGATGTACTGCTGTCCAATAAGGGATTACATTAGGAAATTATCCTTTTCTCCCCTCTTTTTGAGGGAAAAAGTATAGAATGTCCTTTAAAGGATAAGTGACTTGTAATTTTGGGGAAAGTACTTCAGACCTCTGGAGCTTTGCTAAATTTAATGCCATAAATGACTCATGCTGTTGTCATGAAGTGGCCTGGTGTGTTCCTAATTAGTGGGTACAGTAAAGGCTCGTGCAAACTATATTACTCTGACACGGATTAAGTGACTACTCAGATACAAGTGTCCAAGTGTCGGACTAGTCCATTTTGTAAGTTTTTAGTTGAAAATGAAGTATCCAAGTGTCATGTTCAACATAATAAGACATGATACACAATTTTTGAGGTAAGTGAGGGTGTTGGAGTAACATCGRATGCAAGGCTTATTATGCACAACCAGTAAGGATGCATGCAAGGTAAGTAAGGATGCATGKATTTATAATGTATTCTGTGTTGGATGATTAAGGGCTATTCACTCGCCCYTTAAAAAAAAGGCTTTTTATGGAAGTATTGGATCAAATGAAGTTTAAAGAAGCCAAGTCTTTTAGAATTATTGTAGATGCACAAACACAAATAAAGTCTATTTCGCTGTAGACATTTGGGCATTTAGCTTTTTTTTACGGCGGGCATTTGGCTATCTGTTTGAGACCTTCATTCTTAATTTGTCCTTTGTCACTGTAATAATTAGTTATACATCAAGCTCTTACCTATTACTCACTAGTCCCAACTGCCAATTCTTTGGACAGTTGACAATTGGACATACCTAGCTACATCCTTGCCCCTTCCCCGCCTCGTAAATTGCTGAACTCCTTACCACCTGCCCACACACAGACACGCACAAGCACAATAATCTAGTGATCATTATTTTGTTTACTTGTTAAATACTTTGCTAATTATAACTATTTTTGTGCTTAACTGCAATTTAAACACTGATTAATGTTAGAGATTCGAGATTTATGATTACTGTTATGGAGAAGAAGCCATAAAAAACACTGATAAACATAGCAACACAATATCAAGAGCTTCCCTAGCATATTATAATTTCCTTGGTATATTTCATGCCTCATATGTGACCTTTTGCAAAGAAAGAAAACAGTCATCCCTCCCAAAATTCAATGTTATAGGGGAATCCTAATGGCCTAAGGTCGGGCAAAAGTTGTATGTGATTTTGTGATCTTACATATCAAGTAAAAGGCATTTGAGCCTTGGAGCAATTAAAGCAAAGAAGAATGGAAATTAAAACTCTTCTTTGAGATGCAATACATTAAAAAGTTTACTAAAATGTGCTTCTGATTGTGTTATGTGTATAATCATTGTAATTCTCTTACTAGCTTATTGTTGTGGCAGATACTTTGACTACCTTTTTTACATCGATTTCCAAGCATCAATGGCTGAGCCTCGAGCCCAGTTTGCTCTGGGGCATTTGCAGGTCAGTTCAGTTCTTACTGTAAATTGTGATTTCCAAATCATCATCATCCAGTGTYGCCATGTTATTCCAAATGAATATGCTCATARAATTTTTTTRCCCCATTGCGGAGYAGCTTTTTAAGAATTTTAACTAAAGTACGAAGTATTTKTGAGCATATTCATTTGTAGAACTAGACAATATACAAATGTGGTATGACATACTTGATAGTTGCTGAATTTGCTGTATGTGTAGCAACCAAATGTCTCATTTCATTTCCTGTCAATGCAAACTACTATCTTAGCCGAACTGAGCGCATTAAATTTTGTTGTTGCAGGAGTTCGCTAGCTTTCTTCGAGTTCTTGGTAGTTATCCATGGATTGCCTATAAACTATCGCCTTGATCAATTCATTTTTCACACCGTACATATTTTTCACCTCTTTATTGAAGCCGGGAGAGGATTTTCAGAACAAATTTTCAAAAGCGAACATTTTACAGTCAAAACAAGCTGCGGCAGATCAAGTTCAATGGGGAGGTGAACTAGACGCCCACCACAGCAAGGAATCAGTTATCAGCTTTACTTCTTTTTTTTTTTTTGTTTTTTTTTTGATTATTATAAAATTATTTGTGATACTCATTCAAATACTAATTGTACATTGTTAGTTGATGACCACATTTGTAAAATGCAAATGATCTCTCTGTGACTCTCTTTAGTAATCGTTAGGCGATTTTCTTTTAAAATGGCATATCTGAGTTTTTGGTATGATCATACAGTAAAACTAGACAGCAGTCATAATCTTTAGGCGATTTTCTTTCAAAATGACGTATCTATTACTTACAATATTTAATTTTTTTAAAAAATTGAAAATTCGAGCAAATGCTTAGGGATCATCTAGTAATTTAGAACGGATGGAAGAGCAGCTCAAAACATATATACAAAGTAGACAATATTCTTAAAATTGAAAATTCATATTTTTAAAATCTGAGCAAGTAATTTAAAACGAAAATACACAATATACCTTGTATGTGGACATTAAATCATTTTACATTTTTATAGTCAAATTTGTCACAAAACTAATGTTTATTTCTTCCTCCTGTTTCTTTTTAATGTAAAGAAGAGTTTCAATGATGTAAAAATTATGCGTGTAAAAAAAAATGATGTAAAATAACTTAAAAATTAATAACATGTAATTTCATTCTTATTTTTTTAAAAAATTACTTACACCTTATTTGTGCGCTTGCATCCTTAAATTTTAACATTGTTGATAAAACCTACTATAATATTTACTCGTAGTAGCAACTACGAACTACAAAGTACTCAAAAGCAAAAACGTATTAAACTTTAAGTAAATTTCTAAATTTGATTATTAATAAAAACTCTTCAATGCTGATTTATAGGAACTTTAAAAACCAAAAATTAAAGCCTGGGGGAATGCTAGGATTTGATTTAATCAGTAAAACATTGAATGTCACAATTTTGATTATATTTTGGTTGGATCATCTTCAAGTCGAGTTTTGTCATATGAACATCGAAGGGTGTCTTCAACAATAATGGGTGTACCTATAACAATTCCTCTTCAAGTCGAATGCTAATTAGCTCAACTCCAATCAAGCAGTTGGGCTACAGTGGCCCAGATTACAAGCAAGCAAACAGCACAAGTAACGGTAAATTATTCTATACAATCCCCATACCTAGCAATATACAATTCCTCACTAATCTTTCACGCAATGTTTTTATTTTTAAAAAAAATCAATTCTCTGATTTTTGCTGCCCACTACATTATTATCACGTGAAGGAAGATTGTATGTAGCAATATGAGAGATGGTTGTACAATATACGCGTTGACAAGTAACATCTCAAAAACTCAACTATCAAGTAAAATATTTTGCATTGGGCTTACACGCCAAAGATCCTACAAAAACCCACTTGCTAGTTGCTAATATGGTAAGCCAAAATTTTACAATCTGTAAGTAATCATGAAATTGCATGCCATGCATGAATTAAAAACAAGTAAACAACAATCAAGCTTCACTATCTGTCTTTCTTTTTTTCTTTCGATGAGATTGCTCCGATGAACCTGAAAAGGTGACCTCACTTCGACCTCGCCCCGACTCTTGAGCAGATTGATTACTGTACTTGGATGACTCACCAATGGATCTTTTAGAATGTCTCGATCCATCAGTGACTTCAGATGCAGAGCTTCTCTTGCTTGTAGACCGGCTTTTACTTTGTGAATATGAAGTTTTCTGACTCTTTGAAGGAGTTGAAAAAGAATTTGTCATTGACGTCTTAGAGCTCATAGGCATTGGCCTTTTTTTATCTGACTGGAGAGCTATTAGTTCCTTTGGATCGGGATAATGGACCAGCGAAACATGCCGTGAAATTTTCCCGGCTGCCAAAGAGAAAATTAGAAACAGATTAGGCGGGTTGCATATGCTGCAGCTCCTGATTAGTCAGTCAATTAGCCTGAACGATGACGTGTCTTCAATGATCAACATCTCATATTCTAATTTTCACACCATTTCCTTTCTTTGGATGTATAGAATAGTTGACAAATTCTTTGTTAAAGAAATGAAAAATACTCAAATAAATTACTGGTAACTTTTGAAGTATAATTCAATACATCCATTTTTAAGCCCCACTACAACATCACAATCAATTAGGTGATTCATTTTAGCCAAAAATAAATAAAATAAAAAAATAGACTATTTATATTTGCTAGAGATTTCCATTGAAACACAATTACATCATTTGGTTAACTAAGCTAGCTCATAAGCAAAGTGATCCTTCATACATAATACTTCCTCTGTTTTCTCTTAGTTGCAACCCAAGTGTATTATTTGTGTTGCAACTTAAGAAAGCAAKGGAAGTATAAAGAAGAGACCGTAGTGAAAAGRGCYGAAATTTCAAAAAATTCCTACYGAGTATTTATAATATTATATRACTAAATGACATAAATTACGGAAACTCAAGTAAGTGACCAGATTACATCAGAACATACCAATTTTTGGCCCCGAGGGAGAGGATTGAAAGACTGTTATATTAGTTGCCTCGGATGGATAATTGACCAGATTATAAGCTTTACCTGCCACAGAAAAAATAAAATAAAATAAAATAAATAAAAATAAAAAGAAGCATTTAAGCATAAGAAGAACCTAGGTGTAGGTCATTCTATCCTTTAGAAGCTTTGACAAAGCTACGCCAGAAAGTGAAAGATACCAGATTTTCCCTCAACAGTACCCAGGGATTCATCTCCATCAAGCTCCAGTGACACATTTTGCCCATCAAGATCAGGAAACTACAAAGACACGAAAAGATCTTTWAAAGAACAGCCTATTGTGCAAAGGCCATTTTAAACTCAAACTCTCAAAGAAAATAAAAAGGCCATAAGTCCATAACCAACTCTAGTCATCCATCTAACACATTCGATTTGTCAAAGAAACAAAGGTAATATAAGCTTACACACTACAGTTTACAATCATGCTGACTCAAAAATATGTATAGTTTACATTATATTTCAAAAACAAGATATAAAGTTAACTTAATGAAGGAAAAACTCCAAAACCCTGTAATTTCTGATAAGATTACTTCACTTATGCTTTGTTTGGATAACAAAAGAGGAGGGAAAAGAAGGGGAGAAAGGGAGGACGGAGTGAGTTCCAATTTTGAGTGAGGATGAAAATAGACCCTTCCCTCTACTCCCCATCTTTCCCCCCAAACTTTTTTTCATAAATAAGTGAAACAACATTCCCTCCTTTTCTCTTCTCTTCCATTCCTTCGATCTAAACAAAGTATGATTTGCTAGAGAAATGTAACATACTACTAGGGTTAGGGAATAAAAGTAAAAAAGTACAAAATCTACAATGATTGCTTAGTTAAAAATTTCACCAACCAATTACTTTGTATCAAATGCAATTTCTTTTCCCACGCCAAATCTTGATTTTATTCCAGCATAACAGCCAGTCAAGAGTGTCAACACATTTTCCATGAGTGAAAGTGAATCCAAACAAAAAGGATTGACAAAGAATGGATGAACGAAACAGTATCTGATAATGTAACCTCCATAGTAAGTTGACTAATTTCAGAAGCCTCTAAGATGGCAGAAAAATGAAATAATCTTTAGCAAACCTAAGAAAGAGTAGACTTGTTGCTAAAGTTAATGAAAATTTTGCCACAAGCAATTAATAAGAGATAAAGTTCTATCAAAACCTAAGACTAGTAACTTTTTGTTAGACGGGAACTTAATGGAACTTTTCCAATTAACCAGCCGAGTAAAAAACACATGTAATGAATATTTCTGAATGAATGACATTGTGGTAAAAAAATTGTGTACCATGTCACACATCATGCAAACGAAGAACAAAGCAATTTTTACCCATTTATGTCCCATAACAAAGTCCCAAAAATATATACACTGCAAGTCTGCAACTATTAATAGTTAACAAATAATCCAAACTTAAACAGCTAACAGAGTTGTCCCAATGAAAAAGAATCTTTAGAGATTTATCTAAACACGAAAATTATCATATTTCTTTTCTTTCAATTTCTCCTACCAAACAGGTTGTAAAGATAACACTTAGTATTTCCATTTCCCTTCTAATCAAAATTCTTTCCATTTTGCTTACAATGTTTCACCAAACGTCCCCTTAATGGTCTATAGACCGCATTTAACAACAGGATGGCCACTGTTTGTCTATCTTAAATGATATGGACTAAATATTATTCAGAATTTCCTGAGTTATTGAAAAGATTCCTACTTCCTCTGGTTACCATTAATTGATTAATAGATTTATGGACTGCACCTTTTTCCCATATTTAAAATTTGCAAATTATTGGCACAAGGAAATTTGTTTTCCCATCTCACAACACATGGGTCCCGTTTTCCTTCTCACTCGCTCTCATCTCCTTAAACTCGCATCCATATTGAATAGTGCAAGTACTAAAAAACGGAGCAAAAATCTTTTAGATACATTTAGAAGAGTTTTATTATAAGTTAATTGTTGCTTTCTAGTTTATCATTTTATTAAATAGGTTTTTTCTAGTTTGAAAATGTAACCCTAAAAATTATTTCTTTATTTCAGCGCATTTTACTATCATTTAGTATTTGGTTAACATTTACAACAGGTGAAGATTTACTAGAATGGGAGCAATTGATATGAAAAGGATAGGTGATTATGTCATTTTTCTATAAATCACTTTAAAGAAGGTGCCTTGCCTATAAATATTTATCTTGATTTCAGATATTGTAAGAAATTATAAGGACAAACTTAGAGGCTTAATTCAAATCTAGCACTAAAGAGGATATTGATCTACAACAATCTGATCAAGCAATACTATACATAGTTGACAAAGCGGTGTCAATAACATAGTGTCTATATTTCTATATGGAAAAAAACTGTCGTCCTACACCCAATATCAATGCAAAATATAATAAATCAAGCTATGATATGAGAAGCTTTTATATAGAAAAATTAAAGACCATACAGCATCCTTTGATAGAAGTCGAATCTAAAGATTTTAGATTTAGTGGGATGACAAAATCAAAGAATTTTTAAGCCATGAAGAAAACTCTCTATCAAAATGTTATATGCTCAATCATAACCTTATCCATCCAAGAATAAAAATATTTAAAAAGATTCATTTAAAATTATAGCCTATATGCATCCTTTAAAATCATAACCAAAATTGCATGGTACTAAAACCACCCCATTTGATTTAGACAAGTCACCATACGGATTAATAACCCAACATTTGAGCTGGATATTTCACTGAGAAGAGACTAATCCAAGAAGATCGAACACACTAATGCTCGAATCGATGAAATTACAGTCTTCAACTCATGAGTAATTTATAACAAACGAGTACTACAGCTGTCAAGTAATAAAAGTAGCCACTCCAAGCAAAGAAAATCTTCAATTCATCCAACAAACATGGTTTATTTGCTAATACAACATAAAATGTAATTAACAAGATAAAGAAGCGGAGAAATACTTGATCATTGGGCAACTGAATGAGCATAATTCAGTATTATCATTGACATCGAATTGAATTAGAGATTCCTTGTTATCCTCCTCAAAATCACCCAGGAACATAACCCTCCTCGCTTCGCTAATTGGATTACCACGGATTCAAACTCAACAACCATTAACTAAATCAATAATATACTGTCTTTAATTAATGGAGTGGAAACAATTGAGATTGGGCAGAAACAAGACAGTAGAAACCACCAACGCCCAAATTCAGCCCAAAACCACTCAAACACAAACCCACATAACTTCCCAAATCGCAGCAAACGATAGAACAAAAACTCGAACAAAAATCCAACGAAACTCAGGATTCAACAAAATTATAAATGCATAAACATTCTACACAAATTGCGGGGGAATAGAGGAGATTAAAAAGAAGAAGAAGAATACTTATAAGACTGAACCTAACAATGGAATTAAGACAACACAAGAGCAACAATGGAGGTGTCGATTAGAGCAACGATACAGAAACAGAACAGAGAGAGAGAGAGAGAGGGGTGGGTCGATGAATGTAGAATAAAGGGTTTTATTTTAAAAAACAATTATTATTTATTACTTCTTTGTTGTCGTTTCGATTTAGTGGCTACACTTTACGACTTAACTTGTGCGTGGATTCTATGCAAAATTTGGAATAAGATATAGAGAGAAAAAATAAGAATGACTATGTGGGAGGAGAGAGATAGAGATAGTGTTTTAAATTAAACATCCATAGTGTACCACTGAATCGAAACGAGAGAAGTATTATTCATTGTTATGTTAAATGTAAACTTTGAAATTTTTCCCTATAGTTTGTTAACAGTTTGAAACTTCTCATTTTATAATCTGTTGCTTATGTTTGGAAATGACTTAATTACCATACTTTTAAATCAGAACTGACTGAGAGGACTTTAATGCATAAGGCTTTCAAAAAATGAGCATAATGTACGATGATATAGAGTTTTCCACGTAGATATGCGATAGAAATAAAAGACTCAACTGTTTAAATTTGTTTTTTCAGTTTTTCAAATTTACTTAAGACTAATTAGTATAAGATATAATATAAAGGATATAAATTATAATCTAATATTCGCAAGGGCAATATAATAAAATAAATTCAAATTGGATTTAGAGAGTATAGATTCCAGTACAATATGATTGGATTCTAAATATTAATTCATTTTAAATGAACACGGTAAAACTAGATTTTCTATATATAATCTCACTAGTCACTAAATACCTCTCCATTATCGTCTTTTTTGAATATTTTTCTATTTTTGTATACAGTTATAATATAAATTCATTTGTTAATATCTATTGTAAACTCTCAAGACCAAACAGACTATAAATAAAAGGCTTTGTACAAGTACGAAAGGCATGCTCATTTTTGATGAGCTAATGAATTAACATCCAACTTCTCTAAGTAATACATTGATTTGTTGTATAAAGAATTAAAGGCGGGTCCGGGTGACTCACACTCCTGAAGCATTAATATTGATTATCTGATGAGTAGGTCACAGGCCGAATTATTTCTGTAGGTATTCTGTCATTAGCCCACTAAGCATATAATTTCTATTTTTCTAATATAATATTTAAGCTAGTATATATTAATATATATATATATATTGATTTTCCAGAATAAAAAGTTGCGTTGGAAATGGTGTCGTCGTCGTGAATCGTATAACTCGGTTAACAGTTCGGTTAATATCGCCATATATTTTTTACGTGATATGGAGGTTAAGTTGAGGTAACGAAATGTATAGTCGACCTTCTTTTTCAGGTAGACGTTTAGTTTAATACGCTCTACTTCAAAGTAGAGAGAAACTTCATTATAAGCTTTCGTGTCGGATAAATTCGAACTAACCCGCTTTTTTATATATATATAGATATCGTCCTGTTCCGTGTATTACACTGTTGTCAAGTATCACTTTATATATAGTATATATATAAGGCTCCATGCAATATATTTATAATATTATATTAATCTTCTGTCAATCCATCTGTTAATATTGCGGTGGTTCGTGTTACAGAATATCAACTGACGACAAATCATTATGTTTCTAGGGATCGTGTTCGTGGGTGTCGAACCTTAAGTTTTGTGTCAGAAATTAACATAACACCGCCTTTTTGTCAGGTCGGCCACTTGTTCGTGGTCGTGTTTACGTGCGTGTCCAGCTTTTATGTCTACGCGTTCATCAGGTGACAGGAACTAAAAGTAGACAATAATTAGACTCATGTTCAAAAATAGGATATTTTAAACACATACAAATAGACTCTAACGATGTTTCAATTGATGTTTGTACATGAACCTTTAAAATCGATCGCTGCTATTATTTTTTGAGTGATATTGAAATCATTCGTCGAGAATATGCTTTCTCTAGGTGAAAGAAAACATAAGTTGAAACGTAAGATTTTTTCCATGGAGATCCAAATTGTGAGCAAATTCATTACTTTAACATGTAAACAAGTTATGAAGGGTGTCAACAAATTGAGAATACTTGTAAACATTAAGTATTTGTTGATAATGCACATATTAATTCCAACTTCGAAGAATGGAGAAGCAGTGACTCCAACTCCACTTTGACATTTAGATAACTATATCGAATCTCATATGCTTCATGGTAACGTACTCGACGTCCTTAGGGATGACTTTATCACCGATCGAAAAACACAACTAGAATGTTGGAGAGATAGTCTGGCATTTTAAATACATACTACACAACTCACAACAGTCTCAAAACAAGGCAGAAAGTCCTGCCCGGAAGGAAAATAGGAAGTCATGACGTTGCGCGAGGTCGCACGCGAACTTCTATCTTGTCGGAGTTGCTCGGCAAATTCACATGACTCCTTGTCTTCAGAAGAAACTGTTTTTTGAAGTTGGGAGAAGCACTAAACAAGCTTGAAATAAAGGCCATTTTTTTTGAAGTGAATTGTGTTTCTTTCAACTAACGTATGTTTTTTGGTGACTTTAATAAATTTGAGTGCTAATGTTAATATTAATATACTGTGGAAATGAGGAAAATACTTGGTCCTCAGAAACAAAAGAAGGTGTAACATTCATCCATGAGAATGATTATTTGACTACTTCTACAAGTACAGAAAACTTCCAACTTTTATTTCCATCATGTGGGTTGTAGACTTGGTAACTGCTCAAGTCTTAGGAGTTTGATAAATATATCAATTAGTGTGTGCTTAGTTACGCTTATTGCATTGGATTGATGATGATGTAACATGCAGTTATAGCGTAGAACGCGTTAGAATGACTGTTCCTATATATATTCTTCTTTACTATCTTCATCACTTTTAATATATTGCTGATTCTAGATGTTGAATCATCAAAAAAAAGAACTTATTTCTTCAAAAGTTATTGAATAAAAAATAGGTTTGATTAATTCAGAGTAAGTTATAAGTTAGAATTAGAAGTGGTTTAACTTTCTCCTGTAATTGTGTTATTTTTCATGCGTTTTCTGATTATAAGTTAACACAATGTTCTAGAAGACAACTAATTCTTCGACTAAGTCTAAGCACACTAACAAACCAATAGAATTGTCACTTGAGCGGTCTTGTAAATTCAAGGTGTTCTTTGTAATAGAGATAATTAAACGCCTTAGCTTATAAAGAATATACACAATGCTTATCGTATTGACGATTTACATTGTAACATATATTTTAAGTAGAAAACCTTAATCTAATTATAGTTAAATAAAGAAATCATTATTCGTATATATTGTAATATTCTAGGAGCATGATTATCGAAGAGTTCTCTATAGTACTTGCAATTTATAAGATCGAGATATTATGCTATATACATACTTTAATCGCTGTTATTTGATTAAATTAGTTATAAATGAGATAAACTTAGCTTATTTTAAAGTGTATGGGGGATTTTATTAATTCAGCCAAAGATTTATTTATATACTGCTTAATCATCACATTTGTTTCAATTTTATTTATAGAACAATAAAGCATACTATCATAAACTCACATGGATAACATAAAAGAGAATTAATAAGCACGTGAGGCAATACATTATAGAATACCTATTTGTCCCTCTGATAATTGAGTGCAACTTGTGACAATTGAGGGAACGGTAAGCCACCGAACAAGAGTTACCATCACGCATCTATGTGTGCCTCCCAGTCACAAAGCGGAACGCTCTAGGTATCGTAATGTTGCTGGCTCGTATGTAAGAAGGGAACGATAGAATAGGTTAGAGATGCCATCATTTGTATAGGTATGGATTGTGATTCTCATAAGTGTGTGATAGTTATATAAGAGGGAGCGTTAGATAACATTACCATGGACACATTAAATAAGTAATGAGACATCGTTAGGCGGTCCATTGGTTCTATATATGGGTCAAATAATATATTTACATAAGATGAGGAAACATCTATTGACAAAATTAGCTGTACAAATGAACAGAACAGGTGTAAACAATATACATGTTGTATCCTACTCAACCTTGTTCTCTGGCATAACAAATCGTTAAAGATAGGAACCTAACGTGTCCAATGTTTAACATACATAGGAGGAAGAGACGACATTATTGAAATACGGCTAACCGTGGTATTACGTACATAGAAAATCGGAAACACTTGTCAAGGTACCTCACGATGTCCACGGTATAAAATAATTAAAGAAAACGATGGACATTCGAGTTATGATTGTAGGACTTAAAAGAACTGTGATATAATGCATACGTGACAACGTTTAAGAGATCACCGTTTGTAACAATAGATGTATCTAAATGTATTAACTAAGAATAAGGGATACACGTATAAGGCACAATAATGATGGTCAAGAGAACATTTTATGCATTGAGAAAGAACGTGACATGTAGTGTTTTTCTCACTCGAAATCGATGTTATACTAGAGAAATAGGGAACAAAACTACTTAGGTACCAACGTGTGCAAGTTAATAGAGGAACGTTACGGTACTACTGTTGTGAACGTAACACTAAGCAAGCGAGACAGGCTAAGGTTCCTTAAATCATGTCCAACATTTTATTATAAGAAAAATAAACGGGACACGTAGGTAGGTTTAATGTGTCAAACGTTACAATAGCCAAGTGTGGATTCATCAATCTAAGGTACAACCATTAAAGTGTGTACAATTATACATAAGAGCAATGAACACGTTAGGTAGACCTAATATGTCATAGTGTAGTTGATGAGCCGGATCTAGTAGCGAGGACTGAAGCTGTTCGTCCATTACTACTACATTGATCGGATGACACGCTAGATTACTGGAGCTAATGTGGGTCCAATGCTCTGTCAGCAAAATAGGATTCATAGCTTATGGATATTAATTCAAATATTTTATCAATAATCATTTGTTTGCTCATACTATGATTAATAAATACTACAATACATATTTAAATAATTATTATAAAATTCTAAAATATATTATATTATATTTTGATTCCCGTACATAATATTACATTATCTAACAATAGTTAGAACACTAATGATTTGATCCGTACATATTTCAGTACATAATGCGGCAACAAAATATAGAAATCATAACTATTAGTTTACATTAATTAATTACTAAAATCCTACAATAACTACACACACATGATAGATGAAGTAGTTGCATCAAGATACTACGAACATCATCAATCTCCTCTTGCTATATGGTGCCGATCGAAAAAAATAATCTTTACATTTTGTCTAAACCAAATAATTTTAAAATGTATTAACTTGTAACGCAATATTATTAAAACTCTTATACATTCACCAACTTTGGAGGAAATTAAAACTATTACACATGTCTATATATTATATAATTATTTAGTTATGTCATTTTACATTATTATACGTTTGGTATTATTAATCCTTTCTATATCTTATAAGTTAGTATTGTTATTATATATACATATAAATAGTATAATCAATTTAATCACGATGATTGTATAGAATTACCTTAAATAACAGATTATTGTTTAAAGTTATTTATAGGATAGTTACCTTTTCCAAATTACTTTGTTTGCTCAATAATATTAGTGAAGTTATTAATTATTGAATATGCATAGTTATCATTACCTAAAAACGCAACATCCCACTCTCCAGATTAATGAGTGAACTAATAACACATTACGAAAAAAAACATAATGTAACAATTGACTTCATAAGAAATATTGACTAAAATAAATCAATTATTGTGGTAAGTATACTAAAACTTACATCGACACACTTCCAATTAAGATTTTTTCTTGTAACCAAAGCTGAGATTAAGAGTCCTATAAGCCCTGTCAAATATTAAGCAAAACTATAAGAAATATAAGTAGTTTATGAATACAAAATTTAACACATGAAAATATCTATACAACAAATATTAACAAACTCGTGTCAGCAAAATTTCTGAAGGTTGATTCGCAGCTCCCCTACAAAATGAACTACCTGCGAGTACAACGAATATATAATCCTGTCACATCAATAACAACACAATAGAAACACATATCCTGTATCCTGATCATTCGAGCCAGGATACACCATAAATACATACACTACAACAAATTCTGAAGCAATCTCATGTGAGCAAAAAAAATTGCTGAAATACTATTCGGCAGCATCTATCTCCTTCTAAATGAGTGGAACTATCCAGTTACGACCTTAATGCCTGTGAATAAATCCAGACAATAACACTCAAATACAACATATATTCTAGGATGACCCACAGTCAATCACCATAAAACAATTAATAATAAGTGTTTTGCTTGAGGATGATAATCCATACGAACGATGCAAATTGAATCTATTATCAACTAGTGTTGGAGAAACAACTCTTTATGAAGAGGGAAGGTATGTATAAATTTACAGACACCATAATTCATAAGATTAAGCTTATGTAGTAATATACAAAAATAGTTCGATCAGCAAAATAAAGAATGAGAACAGGGTTATAGAGAGTGTACAATCTAGCAAAGAAAAAATCAGTTAATAACATTAATGATCGTACTCTGACAGTAGATACTACATAATATTCGCTCAGCATATAGGTGCTATCATAATTTTCTATATATGAAATATTTTCTCTAACATTGTACTATAAAAATTTCTTAAAATCGGAAGCGTGCAAAAAGATTTGTTGCTCATCATTGTCTCGATTCACGACTACAAGTGCAAGTGAACCTAGTGTCACTAGAAAATCAAAAAGTTCGCTTATCCTTTTAATATGCATTTTTCCTCATTTATCCATAATGTGTAGACTACAAGTATACTTTTAAATATAGTATCAGAGAGTATCTGTTAGTTTGCATGATGATACATGTATATTAAATTTATTGTACTATCAAGTTATAATGTGCCGTTTATATCAATGTAGTGACCTTTATATCATATATATAGATGGACCCTTTTCACTTTACATCAATATAGTGATAAATAATAAGGGTCAAATATAAGTTACTTATAAAAAGTTACTATAATTCACAATACATGTAAAATTTATTGTAACAAACCGATGTATCTAATACTTTGTCATATAGTAATTGTCTCAATATAGTTTCTTGACAAAACAAGAATTGAATGATTAATAAGAACTAACCAATTAAAGTGGTATGTGCTAAAAGACAATCATTTTGGGTAAATCTTTGAAATTAGAACCACTTAAACTTTGAAATCAATGATTAGATCAATAATTTAATTCATTGCTTTCTATTGTATTCCACACAGAAAGTATAGAGTGGTAGAAGTCTAATAATGCTCTATCGTTTTGTGTGCTCAAGCTGTCAAAACAGCATGCCTTATTAGACCAAGTGAATATCTTCTTTCTGAAAACAAAAACAAATTTTAATCCTATGATTATAAGGGAGAGCCTTGAGTGAGTCGTTTCATTGTTATTGAGAAGATAAAAAACTTACTTCTAGTTCAAGCGTTAGTTTTTAAGCATTCAAGTAAAACATGGTAATTGAAGCACCACCATTGTCCATTGTTAATGCATTTGCTTATGGAGGATTGTTCGTTGCTCAAAGAATTCGAGTACATATATATAGTTTTGGAATAACATAGTTTATCCAGATGGATTAAGCTCACCGAGACATCGATTGAATGATGAAAAAGAATTTAAGAAATGCAAACAACTCTCAGATTTTTTTCATCGTAGACTCATGGTGATCGACTCTTAAGATATGACATGATATCAATACAAATAAGAAACATAATAATAATAATAAAGCCGATTGTTGAAACTAAAGAGTACAACTTTATGAACCGAAGATTTGGTAGCTCATCATCATGACACATTCGACTATAACAATTTGAGTTTTAATATGTGTGTGTTATTTAGTACCTTATCACATATTAATAAAAAATTAAGTCTTTGAATATGATAGCTAAGGATTATTCACTTTTAATTGAAGTTACGTGTTAAAATCCTAGTTTTTTTAAAAAAAAAATTAAAAGACAGCATTCTTAAAAATTCTTGACAAAGTCTTTATAAATTAGCTGCTAAAAGTCAAAGATAAAGTCAATTAAGTAAATCAAATTATATTCTAAATATCATAAATTTATTAGAGTCAAGAATAGTAAAGAATTAGTTTTAATGTTAATATCAGTAGTATTAAAAGTTTGGTAGAAGGCGATGAATTATCGTTTCATCTTATTATTCTATCTATTTCAAAGAACCCTAAAAATACATTACTTTGTAATCAGTTTTATTTCATTACTTCTAATTTTTTATTATTATATGAAATTATCAAAACAATTTTGGCTCTTCAACAGATTATGAGTCTAGATTGAGCCTTACATAAAGTCAATTAGCTCATTACAAATCAAGTATACAAATCGAATTCATTATTGAAATATAGAGTAACTGCTTTAATATGTACAACGTTAATATGAGTTATATAACACTATGTCGTCATTGTTGATCATGTGAGCTTTTGAATCAGACATTAATAATTGGTGCTGTATTGATGATTATAGGGTTGTTTCGTAGTGCGAGGAATTTAATTATGTAGCGGGATAGCGAAAAGAAATTGGACAAGAGACAATGCAATAGGTATGGTTTGTTCGATAACTACACTAAGAGCACCAAACAATCAATGTGGTAGACACCACCAGAAATGCAAAATCCGAATCGAAAATCGAAAGAAAGGGAGAGATTTTGAAATGTTTGATTACATCGAGGACATTTCCGAAGTTGATTCGAAAACCATGAGTGAAGATGGGAGCGTTACAGAACATCAATTCGAAACTATACGTGCTTATTTGGTGGATAACAACAACAATAAATATACATTTATTCACGATAAAAGATAACACGTAATAACAAAAAGTAATGCCCATTTCACTTCGACAAAAGACCCACACCCAAGTTCCATAGTTTTTGGTCCGCTATCCCGATCATGATTTTCCTACTCGGACAATTTTTTTTTTGAGTTAATGGGGCATAAATAAATATAAAGTGTGCCTAACCTGGACTAGTGCTTAAACATTTAAGTTATACGAACCAGAGTTCAAGATCTAAATCCCCTAACAAGCATTGAGCTTGTTCAAAATAGCCTAGATCAGAATGTTTAGCAAAAGTAATACCCAGTGCACTATTAGTAATACAGTTCATCTCCAAATTAGGAGGAGTGTGCACAACCAAATTTTTTTCTAAATCAGCATGGTTTGTTAACATAAGCTTGGCCATATCATCAGCTCCCTGAACCTGCCTTCTGCTTGCCTTTTGAAGGCCCTGCATCTACGCTTCTTGCATTAGAGCCCTGCATACAATGGTGATATACACATATCTGTCAACATATTTTGCAAGTCCAGTTATATTATCCATGGACACCTTTGAGTCTGAGTACAATACACAATTTAACCAATTGTTTCTAGATATCCATAAGAGTGCTAGGTGTATTGCTCTCAGTTCTGCCATGTTAGAGTCACCAGCCTTGAAACAACCTGCTAGACCTTGCTTCTAGTTACCTGTGTTGTCACTACAGATGACACCAAAACCCCCCCAGACAAGTGTGTGGATTAAAGGCTGCATCTACATAAGAATAATGTAATGTGTGGTGGTAGAGTTAAAGGTGAGGTGGTCATTGTAAAGGGCAATTGGGGTTGAACTCCGAGCTTGGGAGAACTCTCTTGCTAGATGTAGAGTTTGTGCCTTTATTTGGAAAACCCCCGGACATTTTTTTTGGATTCGATAATTTTCAAAAAAAATTCGACCAAATTTAATAAATTGAATTCTATAAATCGAAAAATTAAATTAAGTAGCATGATGGACAAGGGAAACAAATAATATTAATCAACAATTATAATAATGTTTTCATTGTTGATCAAAACCCACAACAACTCAATAATCTTGTGGAACAACCGTCTTCGGTCGTTAATTCAGAAGTYTTACTACCGCCAGGTGATCAACAACAACGGTCATTGGGGAGTAACTACGACAACAACTTCGTCGTCGATCAAACAATTAATGATATCATCACCTGGATTATATGAACAAGGTTTTTATCAACCATTACCAAACACTTTCACGGAAACAACACAACACAGCCCTTATGATTATTATCAAGGCGACCGCAACNGGAGCAAAAATCTTTTAGATACTTTTAGAAGAGTTTTTATTATAAGTTAATTGTTGCTTTCTAGTTTTATCATTTTATTAAATAGGTTTTTTCTAGTTTGAAAAATGTAACACTAAAAATTATTTTCTTTATTTCAGCTGGCATTTTACTATCATTTAGTATTTTGTTAACATTTACAACAGGTGAAGATTATCCTAGAATGGGAGCAATTGATATGAAAAAGGATAGGTGATTATGTCATTTTTCTATAAATCACTTTAAAAGAAGGTGCCTTTGCCTATAAATATTTATCTTGATTTCAGATATTGGTAAGAAAATTAATAAAGGACAAACCTTAGAGGCTTAAATTCAATCTAGCACTAAAGAGGATATTGATCTACAACAARTCTGATCAAGCAATACTAATACCATAGTTGAACAAAGCGGTGTCAATAACATAGTGTTCTATATTTCTATATGGAAAATAAACTGTCGTCCTAKATCCAATATCAATGCAAAAAACCCAAAATACTACTGATATTAAACTTYTAATCACGCTTCTATGTAGTGATGAAGCTCCAACCTAACTAATTATAAGAAAAAATTAAAGACCATACATGCATCCCTTTGTAAGCATAGAAGTCGAATCTAAAGATTTTTAGATTTAGTGGGATGACAAAACTCAAAAGAATTTTTAAGCCATGAAGAAAAACTCTCTTATTAAAACTGTTATATGCATCCTCAAACTCATAAACCCTTATCCCATCCAAGAATAAAAATACTTTAAAAAAGATTCTTCATTTCAAAAAAAAAATTATAGCCTATATGCATCCTTTAAAATCATAAACCCCAAATTGCATGGTACTAAAAACCACCCCCATTTGATTTAGACAAGTCACCAATACGGATTAATAACCCCACCATTTGAGCCTGCATATTTCACTGAGAAGAGACTAATCCCAATGCTACACATCACCAGAAGAGTCCGAAACACTTAATGCTCTAATCAATCAAATTACAGTCTTCAACTCATGAGTAATTATAACAAAACGAGTACTAACAGCTGTTCCAGTAATAAAAGTAGCACATCCAAGCAAAAGAAATCTTCAATTCATCCAACAAAACAATGGTTTATTTTGCTAATCAACATAAAAATGTAATTAACAAGATAAGAACAGGAGAAATACTTGATCATTGGGCAARTGAATGAGCCATAATTCAGTYTTATCATTGACATCGAATTGAATTAGAGATTCCTTGTTATCCTCCTCAAAATCAGCCCCAGGAACATAACCCTCCTCGCCCTTCGCCTTCGCCGCTACTTCCACCATCTGGGATTCATCCAAACGAAAACAGATCAGGATTCAAAATTATAAATGCATAAACAATTCTACACAAATTGCGGGGGAAATAGAGGAGAGGTAGAAGAAGAAGAAGAATACCTTAAAGACTGAAACCCTACAATGGAATTAAGAACAACCACAACCGCAGCAACAATGGAGGTGTCGATTGGGCGCGCAACGCAACAACAGATACAGAACAGAGAGAGAGAGAGAGAGGGGTGGGTCGATGACTAGTAGAATGAACAAGGGTTATTTTTTTAAAACAATTATTATTATTTTTATTACTCTCTTTGTTGCTCGTTCGATTAGTGGCTACACTTAGACTTAC